>PISX010000910.1:0-106879 GCA_004024625.1 Mellivora capensis
GAAACAAATACGTAAACACAGTGGTGATAAAAATAGCTACGAAACTACAAAACCCCCGAGCTCTAGAAAATCACAGGTGTGACTCATTGTGCCTGTCGCTGGAAGCACAGGGCAGGGGCAGGAGGGAGCTCTGTGACTACCTCACACTCCGGCAAGAGGCAGGGAGGCTTCTGAGGAGGAAACTCCCTTTGTTTAGATATGTGCTCTCATTTTATGCCGAAGAGAATGCTTTTGTTTAAAAGGAAATCCGGTATGTAGGTATTTGTATTTTATCATGGTAAAGCAGACTAGTAATGATGAGTATTGTCAAAGTGACCCATCACGGCCCTTTAGAGCTTGGACTTGAGAGCTGGGAGCCTGGATTTGGACTCAGGTTCCACCCTTGAGGGACCTGTGATTTGAAGCCAGTGCCAGAGTCTCTGTGCCTCACAATTTCTGCACCTGCAAAGCAGAGATGTTAGTAAGGTTTCCCTGAAGGAGTTTGTGAGAGGGTGAGGTTGGTCATTTGTGAAAAGTGCCCCAGGTGGTGCTCCGCCCATGGTCGGAGCCCCACAAATGTCACCTCTAACTTCACACTCAGTGTCCCCAGTGTTCGTTAAGGTGCTATTCACTAAGTTAAACTCCTTTAAGAAACAACCAAGCGAGGGGCGCCTGGGTGGCTCAGTTGGTTAGCATCCGGCTCTTGTTTTCTGCTCAGGTCATAATCTCAGCATCAGGAGATCGAGCCCCGTATAGGCCTCTGTGCTCAGCAGGGAGCCTGCTGGAGATTCTTTCTCCCTCTCTCTCTTTCTCAAATAAATACATAAATCTTTAAAAAAAAAGGAAAAAAAAGAAGAAACAGCTAAGCGAATATGAGTTTAAAAGGTGTTTTTTACATGGAAGAAATATGAATCCATTGACCAAATATAAAATCTCAAAAAATAGTTCTTCTGGTTTCATGGATGTGCTTGGACTGGAATACAAAAGATCACAGAGGTTCCTACCTATTTTTAATCAAAGTATTGTATTTACACCTTATGATGGATTGAACAGTGTTGTTTTCTTCTAGAATAACAATTTGTCCCATAGGAGATAGTTTGCCAGTGATTGCTAGAATAAGAATGGAATGTGGGGCTTCTAAGCAGGGAAATGCAACGCTTCATAATAAAGAAGTCTGAAGCCAGAGCCCTCCCACTACCCACACCTTCAGGCTTGAAGTTGAAAAACTGTCCCTGGGCTGATTGGATCAGACCACAGGGACCCACCAGCACAGCCAAGTAGGCTTCCTGGTAGGGAGAGCAAAAGAGGCAGCGAATGATATAGGTTAGCGAAAGTATTTAAGGATTCCTTCCTTCCTTCAACAAATGTAAAGTGCTGTGCCAGGCACCATGCCCGGAGCTTTCACAAGGGTTCCTCAGCCCTCGGTAGCTATTATCTGAAACCAGCCTGTTGCCCTGGGGGGAGCACTGGATTGAGGTCTGGAGCCCAGGTTTGGTCAACTCCAAAAGGCAGCATTCACCTGGGTGATGTTTTCTGTTCTTCCCTCACTAATGTTCTCGGCCTGTAACTGCTTTTCTTTAAACATCCAGGAGGATTTCCAGGCTGGCATTCCCTTTGACAGCTCTTGGATATTTCAGAATTAGCACTGAACAGTTAGCACAATGACCGAGATCCTCCAGATTCTCCCTTGCCTGATTGAGTAAACTCGTCCTTCTATTCCATTTCCTCCTGCCCGAAACCGTATGCGTTATAACTGTAAAATGCAAATAGTAATAATACCTATGGCATAAAATTATTGTAAGATTAAAAGTTTTAATAGATAGATGTCCTTACAAGAGCGCTTGGCGCATTACAATTCATCCATTTGTATTTGGCATTATTATGATGGTTAAGCATCCCCTATGTGTTCTCCCTGTGTTAGCTCCGTTCATCATCAGAGAGAATGTACTCACTTTTATGTCTGAGTGGCAGAATTTGGTGATCAGAAGTATTTTCCCCTCTCAATCCCTTTTTTAAAAATTTTGTATTCCTGACTCTCTTTAACTAATACCAGTATCACACCAGCCACATGGATTACAATCCTTGATTCTGCTCTCTCTTTTAGCTTCCTCTTCTTTAGTCCATCTGCTCCTTATCAGATCAGGTGGATTTAAAATTCCTCTTGTATATTTCCTTGCTTTTTCTTCTCCCTGCCTTAGCCAGGCTCACTGGATCCTGTCATAGCTTCCTAACTTGTTCCCGACCATTCCAGGTTAAATACTGCTATCCAGACTATCCCACAGGTGGCAGTTCTCAACGAAGTGCCCTTTCCTCTGTCTGGAACTAAAGACTTTTACTGTCTGGTCATAATCTACCCTTTGAAATATCTCCGAAGTGGCCCCTTCATATAACTCCATTCTACTACCAAAGTGTGCCCTTCACTCCCCACTTAAAATTCATGCTGCCCCATCTCCCTGGGAGACTCTTCTTGCAATTCATTTGAGTATAATTTCCTTGTCAGACATGAAAGCATTGCGCAGAAGTCCTCTTTGACCACTCCCAGGCCCTGCTACCTCTCCCTAGAGAGTACCACCGTTCTCGGTCACGGGGCTCTCCTCCCACTCTTGTTCTATGCATTTACATTCATGTATATGCACTTAGAGTGAATATATGGTGGTGCTTGTTGTTTTGTGTGTGGGTGTGTCTATGACATAAATAGTATCCAACTGTGCTTATCATTCTGCAACTTGCTTTTCTCCCCCAGCAATATGTCCTGGCAATCTGTCCATCAGGATGCATCTTAAATGCCACCAAGAATTCCCCCAAACTTTGCAAGATTCCATTGTAATGGAAGTACTCCCTACTGACACTCCTCAGAATCTCTTGAGGAGCTTTCTTCCTTACACATGTGTGTAGTAGGATGATGCATGATTTCTTAATACTTATACTTTTCCGTGATTTCAAAAACTCCAGCTTTTCCTTCAATATTCTATTTAAACAGATGCTAGATTAAACACGCATGTGCGTGCACGCATGTTCTCCTTGTTTTGCTGTAATTTTGTGTTTACCCAGTCACCTAACTATCAACTTGTCCTCCCTGTGACCTTGATATTGGGACTGCAGGTGCCTCGGAGGGGCAGGGAAATGCAATGTGTAGGTCAGCAGGGAAATGTGCCGCTGTGCAAATTCTTCAGACATGCCCAAGTCTTAGGCAACATCTCTACTAGTGTATGAGGAGAGCAAGTCTCAGATAAAATCCCGCCACATGCTGGAGCCTCAACCAAAGGAAAAATGGGTGCTTCTGTAGGCCTTTATCAAAAGTTTCTATTTATATTATTAATATACACTCCTATGTACACTACACGCTAGATAAATATTAAAACATATTTTATGTATTATTATATAACTGATTATAAGGGATATATTGTATCCTTTATAGTCCACATTACATTTTATATGCTAATGTTGTATGAGAGATATTAATATCAAAAGGTAATGAAAGCTCTACAACTTTAAAAAATGACTGTATAAGGTTTTAGAAGACAAAGTAGAAATATGAGTGCTTGTAAAAGGACAGCTGACTCAAATTCAAGAGTAAAGAAGATAAAAGGAAAAAAAATGACTGTATATCGAGCCCGCTGGGGTTGTGCAATCTGTTTGCATGTTATTGTCAACCCCCATAAACCGCACAGTGGGGGGGCCCAGGTGCAGGCCCAGAACAGGGGCCTGATTGCAAACAACTGTTCCCATTGCACAATACCGCCGGGTTGTAAAACAAACATCAACAGCCTGTCTTTGCTAAAAATTTGATATTTTGTCTATCATCGATTTAAAAAAAATTATTGCATTAAAATATGGGTTTTGGCTCCCTTTTATTTTACTTTTTAAAATGATTTTTATTAACATATTTGGCTTCCTTTTAAATCACGCACCTGCATCGAATGCCTCACTGGTGTCTCACCCTGGCCCTGTTGCCATGCATGTAGCCCCTATCCACGAAGTATTTATTAGCAAACCAATGCAAAAGTGGGGTGTGAGCTGTCTTGTGCATGTGATGAAGTTCCAGCCCACCGTCCACCCGGTGAAAGTTCTCCATTCTCCAAAGGCAATTTTCCCAGATCCCAGAGGCAGGACTCTGTGACTCTCAGCCTACATCATACAAGGAGAACCCTCCAAGTTCATGGCTGTTTACCCAGGACTGTTTATGGAACGGCCTCAGGCACAGCCTCGGGCATAGCCTCAGGCCAAGGCTATAGGTCCCATTAGCGTTTTATACCCTATTCTGGCAAGAGTGGTAAGTCTCTTTAAATTTTGGTTTTTTGAAGGGGGATGATGGGACAGAGGAGGAGAGAGAAAGAGACAGAGGAGAGAGAGAATCTGAAGCAGGCTCCACAACCAGCATGGAGCCCAGTGCGGGGCTCGATGTCACAACCTGAGCCAAAATCTAGACTTGGATGCTTAACTGACTGAACTACCCAGGCACCCTGTCTTTAAATATTTTAAATATTTTAATCAGTCCACATTCCTGAACTTTACTTGTTACCAATTTCAAACAATTATCATGCTATTTGAAGTCTTTTATTTAACCAGTTAAAAAATCCATTTATAACACTCACTGTGCTAGTTAGCAAAGCCTCAGCTACTGACCAAGAAAGACATGGATCCTGGCCCCTCTTTGGTGGCCGCTTTGGAGTGTTCTGATGGAACAAGCTGATGACCCTTGGAGTGAGGCTTTTTTTTAGGTCCACCCTAGGGTGAAGGTTGGACTAACTGGCACACCCGGAACACCACATCATCTTTGCTTTAAAGATCCCGAATTATAGACTCTGTACAGTCCCCCATGGCGAATGGACACACGCGTGATCTGGTTCTCTTCTGTCAGTGTCCTGGAAGTGTAGTGACCTCAGTATCTGGCCAAGCCACATCTCTCCTTGACCAGCAGAGTTCCAAGGTTGGGGCATCCTTCTGACCCCCCTTGCCCTGGAAGCCCCTCTTCCTTGCCACCAGCAGGCAACATCTGTGATCAGCGACTACCACAGAGTGTCTCCACATGGCAGTGCTGGAAGGTCAGATCGTGAATTGGAGTGAGTGAGTGGACACAGGCCAGCCACCTGTATGCAATGACAGCAACACTATGACAAGTCAAGGGGTCACAGGAGGCGTTAGCCAACAGAGCCCGTTCCAAGGGAGGTACAGGAGGCTCAGGGTACTGGAATCTGAACTGGGTGAGGGCTCCAAGCCAAGCAACCCTCACCGAGCCCGAGGTTGATGTGACAGGAGAGCAGAGATAGTGCTTCAGTCCTCCCAAAGCCTCGGTACAGACAGGTGCATGGCCAGCATGAAGCCAGGGTGCCTGGGGTAAAGGAATTGTGTTGACCCTTGAGTTTCTGGGAGGGAGCTCAGTGAACATTACATAGGCTGGTGCTATTCAACATACTGGACGGGACAGGACTCCCCCATACCAGACTGAAGAGACAAGTCCCCAGAACTTTGAAGCCTTTGCTGTGGGCTATATACAACTGTATATTTTATATGCATTAATTTATCCCTATGGTCCAGAGAGGAACTAAGTAAGGGGGTAAGCTGCTTGCCCAAACTCAGTGGAAAGCTGGGATTTGAACCCTGTTCCCCCCAAACCTGTTCACCTATGCTCCCAGACCCTACATTGTTGCACGTGGCCTGCAGCACTAGAGAATTTATCAGAAGAATGGATTTTCTTCCTTTTCACGTAAAAGATTCTGCTGCTCTGCTGACGCATGAACTGTTTTCTGCTTTTGCTGAGAAGAAATGGGGTGCTCCCGTCGCTCCCGTCAAAGTGTCTGACTTTTGGAGGACTGGCAATTATGTTATAAGCTGGAGGAGCTGTAAGCCACACTGGAAGGGCTGTCCTTACCACCAAAGCAATCTGAGAATGAACAAAGTGTCGAATCCTCACCCCAGGGCCTAGCCAAATTGTTAATCAGAAAAGGGAAGCTCAGATGAATGAGTTAGGAGCTGTATCAACATGCGTTCCCATCCTTTGTGTTGTCCTACACCCAAATACATGCTGCCTTCATTTCTGGCTCACCTCTTGCTTGTTGGATAAATTTAGATCACTTAGTTTCTTTGACTCTCTCTCTCTCTCTATTTTTTTAGATTTATTTATTTATGTGGGGGGGCAGAGTGAGAATCTTCGAGCAGACCCCCCACTGATCATGGAACCTCACTCCTAGCTCAGTCTCATGACCCATGAGATCATGACCTTAGCCCAAACCAAGAGTCGGATGCTTAACTTACTGGGCCATCCAGGCTCCCCTGATTCTCTGTCTTCTTAATATTAATAAAACAGAGTTTTGACAAGATTTTTATCTCATAAAAAAACTTTTTTTTTTTTGTTATCCATCCTTTCTCCAATCCTCCCTTGAGGGGTTGGAGTATTTTGCCAGTAGAATAAATTGCATCTTAAGTGCAATTTCTTTTGATTTTTGATTTAAAAAAAAAAATGAATTAGAGACTTTTATAATCACCAGTATGACCTTGGCTGAACATGAGAATAATATGATAAAAGAAAGCGGTGCTTTCGTTTGCCCACCACCATTTTGGATAGGTGGGTGGTTTCTATCACAAGTCTTGCAGTATAGACTATGCTAGCCTAGAAGTCTCGGAACTCCACGTAGGTAACTGTGGGATTAAATAACCACAAAACCCCATGTTGCTTATGAAATGCAAGGGAATTTATGTCTTCCTGTAAATTTGGCTTCCCCCGTTTTATCGAGGGAGAAATAGAGGTCTGTGACATCTCAATAATTCATGCCTTGGGAGGTTTACGGTGGGCACATTGCAGAATTCCAAGTGCCCACACACCACAGCTTCTGGGCTTAAATATGTACACAGAATTTATTTTGAAATGAATAAATGATGATAACATTAGTGATGATAACATTAGGAAATTATTCACTGCAAAATGTCCATCTTTAGAAGATTGAGTAATACTTTCAAAGTTAGGAAGCAATTGCGCCATGATGTTTAACCACCACACCTGACCATCCCTTCACTGTGCAGATTTCTGCCTTACCACTGTGTCTCTTTCAATCTGAGCACCCTTACAGGTGCCCTATGGGACCTATGCTTTCCTCCCCTTGTTCTCCTCATCCCTGGATCCAGGAGCCAGAAGACATGGGTTCTATTTTCAGATCTGGCTGTGGGACCATCTTATAGAATGGTCAGGCTCAAACCAAGCAATGTGTGTGAAAGCACTTACTTGTACTCAGAAATGTTGGGTGCTATAATTAGACCCAGCAGATTTTAGAAGTTCAAATAGCTATGGCATTAAAAGTCAATGAATAAATGATTGACTAGAAAAAATATTTGAGGTAACATTTTACTTTCCTGAAGTGATCACATCATTTATCTCCATTTTATCCACATGATAACAAGATTGGCCATGTGGGAAGGTGGTACAGGCATAATTTCCTTTTTCTCTCTCTCCCTCTTTTTTTTTTTAACAGCTTTTAAGAGGTAAGAAAACATTTATTGGAACATATGCATCTGGTGTCAATTCTCCCCACACATTTTATTATGAAAACTTTCATATGGAAATGTTGAAAGAATTTACTGAGAATCCCATAAACCTACCACCTAGACGCCACCATTCACAGTTTATTCTACTTCCTTTGTTGAGAATCTTCCTATCTAGCCATCCTCCCATCCATTCATTAATTTGTCTTATTTTTTAAAATACTTTATATACTCGAGAGAGAGAGAAAGAGTAAGGTGAGGGGAGGAGCAAAGGGAAGGGGGAGAGAGAGAATCCCAAGCAGACTTCCTGCTGAGTGTGGAGCCCTGCACCGGTTTCGATCCCATGTCCCTGAGATCGTGACCTGAGCTGAAATCAAGAGTCGGATGCTTAGCCAACCAACAGAGCCACCTGGGTGCCCCTAATTTGTCTTATTTTTAAAATATATTTTGAGACAACTTACAGACATCAATAAACGTCACCCTAACTGGCACATGTATGATTAACCAGAGCTTAGCAACTGCTTACAGTATTTTTTTTTCCTCTTGATGTAAAGGGGATCTAATTTAGTGTCATAAAAATCACAGCATAGTGTGATATTTTTTGATTTGCTTCTTTGCTCCTGCAGCAAGGAGACCCTTTTTTTCAAGCTCTATCTCATGCCAAAACTAACACGTGAATCACGCTTACAGAGCTTCTCTGGATGAAGCAGGCATGGGGGGGCAGGGAGCACTGGTCCCCAAGCTCCTCGTGGAGTGCCTCCAGTGCCATGGGTTATTACAATGTCCCCATTGGCACGAGCCTCAGTTGGACCATCTATGGAATGGGGCTTTGCAAACTAGCTGTTTTCTCAGGTTCTTTCCAAGCTGCTCTCCAGTTTCATTCAGTGATGCTGAAGGACTAAAAGCTTTGCAGACCTCCCCCATCACACATCTTCAGCAGAAAGCTTTCTCTTGTTTTAATTAGCTTGGTGCAAGAAGCCTCATTTAAGACTCTTGGTCTGAATGCCCGAGTTACAATGCACACTTGGAAGGGGTGCCTCTGGAATGGAAGAAAACTGGAAAAACAAGAACCTGATCTAGGTGGATGGCCAATTGCAGTAGCCCAAACATGCAGGTGGGTGTGTTGACTTTGGGTTCATGACCACAAGGCCCATCCTTGGGGGCCTCTGCCAGGTCACAGCTGAGAGCATCTCCCAGGGATTTCTGTGTCCTGCAGTGAGTGAAGTCTGCTTCTCCTTGTACCTGGAGACACAGCTCTCTTGCGAATAGGGAGGGCAGATCCTTCACTAGTTGGGCAACAGCCTGGGTGTGTGGGTGAGTCTTGGGCATGTGGGCAGGAGCTGAGGCTGGGACCAGATTGGCCGGAATCACCCGAGCTAGAGAACTAGGAG
The DNA here is from genome assembly GCA_004024625.1 of Mellivora capensis. Taxonomy (NCBI): domain Eukaryota; kingdom Metazoa; phylum Chordata; class Mammalia; order Carnivora; family Mustelidae; genus Mellivora; species Mellivora capensis. The sequence continues at coordinate 8,847 of PISX010000910.1, forward strand.
TGTCCAGGCCTGTGCCACAAGAGGTCCGGGACACGCAGAGGTCATTCTTCCTAGGTAGTAAATGCTGTGTTGTAAGTTCTGTGAGGGTAGGACTGTGTCTAAGTCAACTCTATGCCCAGGGCCTAGAAAAGTGAATAGTTAGTAGTAGATAGATGGCTGAATAAATATTTATTGCAGGAAGAGAGAGGGGAGGGGAGGGAGGAAAGAAAGGTGGGATGGGCCAGTCTCCCTGAGTTGTAGCAGGGTCCAGGCCACCATGAACACCATTGCTAATGGATTGTCACAGACAACTTAAATCTAACTTCTCCACCAATGGCTGATACTTTAAACATGTTTTGACAATGATTCACAGTAAAAACAAAACAAAACAAAACAAAACTCGTCAAATGGTAACTACTATACACACGCACTCACACGTACAAGAAACAAGTCTTAAAATGGGATGGGTTCCAGTAATTTTCATTCCATTCCACTCAATCCCATTCCATTCCATTCCCCAAATATTAGTTTGTAACCCACAGACTGAAAGACCCAAGGGCCAATCCCTTTGATCTCTTTTGGGACATTATTCTTGCAACAATCACTTTCCTTTCCAGAATTTGTAATCTCTCTCCTGTATGAGAGTTAATCATCTCTTCCTGTAAATATATCAGGGTTATTCTGTTTTATAAAAAGCAAAGGCAGTTCTTCACTTGACTTTGCTCCCTTTCTAGTGACAGCTCTTCACGACACCTTCCTTTTATAAGATTAGCTTTTAAATAAAGTGATCTATACCTGCTGCTTCTTTTCCATCCAGCCTTTCCTTCCTTCCTTACCCCTGGCAATGAGTTCAATGAGTTCTCTACACATTCTACACATGAGGAAATTGAGGCTTAGAGCGGCCATACTGTCCCTAAGGGGAGACTTGAAATATGAACCCAGGCATCCTGACTCAAGAATCTGTGATGGCAGACACAAAGCCATCTTATATCTCTGTGTCCCAGAGTCCAGGGTCTAGTCTTTAATGACGGAAGACTAGAAACTAGTGTTACCAGTATTTGCAGAGGTTATCAGATAAGAGGCTGATTGATAAGCAAGAAGACCACTTTATTCATTTATTGTTCAAGAAGTGTGGCTCAGTAGCTGCATAGGATACATTCTCCTGTGCAGATAATGGGACATCCAAAAATAAAAATGCTGACTACCATCAACTGGGCGAATGTTGTTTGCCAGACAATGTACAACGTAAGACTCATTGTTATCTTATGGCACTCTGAAATGTCATTAGCCCAGCTCTACAGAGGTGGAAACTAAGACTTTTTATTGAGTACATGGTAAAAATGCAATGCATTTTAGCAACTACTGCTGTAATTAATATGATTCATACTAGCAGCAGCAGTGGTAGATGATAGGAAGGAATTTTCCTGGTAGTTCCTTGCTGGTCTATACCAGAGACTGAAAATGAACCCACATCTGAGTCCAGGGATAATATTTCTCATCACTAAACCTCACAAATTTGGGGCTCAGAGTAGCTTTAGACAACAGGGACCGAGTGTCCCTGCAGAATATTTCATCCCATTTGAACTGCTTCTATTCCAGTGGCCTGTGTCTAGGAAAGAACAAGCCTTGGTCATTGGTAACAATCGGATTCTTTGGATGGCTGCAGGTGAAGATGGATGCCATTGTCCCGACTGATGGCTTTTATTGCTTTGTCCATCAACTACTCAAAGTTCCATTCACTCATTTCAGCCAGGTCACACCCTGATTGATGAGTGGGTTATAGCTTTCTTTACTGTGGTTGAGTCTAGATCTTTCCTCTGGTGAAACACCTAGTACTGGTCCCCTTGCCTAGAGTCAGGACATATTATCCTTGTATTTGGATCTTTTATGCCCTCTCTCAGGACAAGATACTTCTTCAGAGGACTCATGTTATGTGGCACATGTGGGTTCTTCAAGGAGTTCTATTGCCAAGAGAATAATTTTCTACCCCAGACCCCTGTCTCTGGGGCAGAGGGATATCTGAAGATTACTTCCATGTGATGAGAGGCTCCGTGATGGAGAAATGCAAAGGGCTTCATAACTGATTTTGAGGAATTTGGGTTTTTGTGGTGAGCAGGCAAATGGAAAGGAGAAGTGTAAGATAGTGAAGATGGAGCTTAGGTCACTGGGAAAAATGGTGGTAAAATGGCAGGAACCGAGAAGTAATGAAGAGAAAGAAATGGTCTCAAGATATTTTGGCGAGGTGGGTTGGGCAGAGTGGGCATAAAGAACACAGGTGGAGGGACGCCTGGGTGGCTCAGTGGGTTAAGCCTCTGCCTTCGGCTCAGGTCATGGTCTCAGGGTCCTGGGATCGAGCCCCACATCGGGCTCTCTGCTCAGCAGACAGCCTGCTTCCCTTCCTCTCTGCCTACTGCTCTGCCTACTTGTGATATCTCTCTCTCTCTCTCTCTCTGTATTAAATAAATAAATAAAATCTTAAAAAAAAAAGAACATAAATGGAAAAGACGAAGTAAGTTTCAGACAGGGTGGATTTGTAGTGTGGCTGTCATAAGTCAACTTATTTCACTCGGTATCTTTTTCTGCCTTTTTATGACTATTAGAGTAAGCAAATTTCACTTACAGAGTTAAAATATGCAGTGAAGTCAATTCATATATATATGTTCATATCCATATGAATTTATACCGAAGAATTAGGGTTTTACACATACATGCACAAATATGTAAATATTTACCAAAACTCCTTTAAAAGATTAAACAATATTTACAAATATAAAATTGAGGAAATTGAGGAAAAAATTGAGAAGCAGATGAAAATGAAAAATTTCATGTATCCACCGTAATAAAAAATGCCTTAAAATGTAAAAATAAATGCATCTGAAAATTATTTTCAGAATATCAAAAAAACCCATTCAATTTAGTAATATGCCTTCATTTTGGTATAGGTATATTTGGTATATGAGATTTTTAGTGTGTTGAAAATGATTTACTCTACATGAAGTCAGTAATTCAGTAGGACTCATGGCTGGAGCAGGCAGCTTTGATGGGTCGAACAGCAGTCATGAGCTAGCTGGACAGAAAATCAAGTCAATAAGTGAAAACGGAATGGGAAGCTGTTGTTCAGTCATCTGAGCTGGTGCTTCCACCACCATAACACATCACGACCCACGCAACTGACAACAGATACACAGCAAAACTGACCCACCATTTCTGGATCAGCATTTAAATCACAAGGTTCTCAAGACTCGTAAGTGTTCGGAAATGTGAGGGGTGATGAAGCTGGCGAGTTAATAGTGAGGGACATGTGCATGCAGAGGTCAGGTTGAGGGACAGATGTAAGAATAAGAAGATCAAGGAGATGAGGGTTGAGGGCAGGGCCACTGGAAACACTTCCATTTCAGAGATGGGAAGAGAGAAAATAAAGAGCTGGGGCTCTTAGAGAAGTAGACGAAAGGCAAAGATGCAGTCCTGAAGAAGCCAAGAACTTGCCAGGTACATCAGAAGGGGCCTTCTGTTGAGAAGCAGGGAGGATTACAGAGGATAAGGTCTGAGAATGCATGGTTGGGTATGGCCATTGGGTTGTGGGGACAGCAGTCCAGAAGTCAGTGAGGACAAAGGAAGTCAGGGGGTAGGTGAGTGGAAGGTGAGAAGGAGGTCTCCTAAGAAACATTGATGGTGGTAGTGGGGAGAAGGAGAGAGAGAGACAGGGGGAGAGAAGGGGAGGGAGGAGAGAGGAGGAAAAGAGAGGGGAGGAAAGAGGGAGAGAAAGAAATCACTCATATGGAATCTTGTCATAGAGTTGTTGTTTTTTTTTTTTTTTTAACAAGTTTGAGAAGGCTAATGTTAACATTTGGTGCCACCAAATGATGTGTGTGCTGGAGACTGACCAGTTCTTAATATCTGAACACCTTGAGTCCAGTGATAGGAGGCAAGAGTGGAGTGGACAGGGCAGAGGCAACATGTCTCCAGGTGTGTTCTGCAAACACCTGTCTGCAGGATGTTACTTTGGTGAGCAGGGCACCGAATTCTCCCCCTCTCTCACAAAATGATTTTATTCCTCTCCGTCCCAAAGGAGAGGAATTCTCTGAACCAGCAGGCTGCTGCGACTTCAGCCCTGCTCATTGCTCCATGTTTTCACTCCATTTCTGGTTCATTGAAGGCTTATTTTGTTTTTATGCTGACCTATGCCTTCTTTGTTTTCTCAGTGTATACTTTGTTTTCCATTGCTGCATAGGTATGTACTACAGGGAGATGAGTCAGGGATTGAACCAACTCTGCCATTTGGACCATAAATCCTAGGCAGAATCTGTGACTGTGGTTTGCCTCTCAGAGCATCCCATGCTATGAAATCTCTAAGGGGAACAGCCCATGCACCATTTCCCAAATTTATGGGACTATGGAACTGTTTCTTCACATTCTCTCCTATTCTGTGAATCACACTTTGGGAAGCTTATAAATGAGATGGTGGAAATGATGGAAAGAGCCTTTAGAGAGTCTTGTATGCAGTACTTGAATTGAGAGTGGGAGGAGGAACGGCCGCCCCAGGGAATTTCTTGTGGCTGAGTGTGCAAGGAATGGTGATGCTTCTGGAAACAGACACACTAGGAGGCTGTGTAGGGGTCTCTCAGCCTCCTTCTCCAGGAAGGTAACTGGAAAGCACTTTATTTTCCTTATGGCCGTGGGGCTCAGATTGTTCAGGGAAAGCACCAGCCTAAGGAGGAGGTCTGCGTGTGAAGAGGGAAGGAGGCAGTCCTAATGACGTGAAGTGCCTGTCAGGTTTGCCCACCTGCCGGGGGGCACTCTGGGTTCTGCTTGCTGTAGGAAGGAGTTAGAATGCCCTTAAGCACGGAGTGAGGACGCCATGTTCTCCCAGTATTTTTAGAGGAGAGGGTGCCTATGTGACCACAGTAGATTGTTCTCCTCCACAGCCATAGTCTCAGGAAGAGAATGTTGCTTCCTTCCTCGGACAGTGGTGGAGGAGGAGATGGTTCTGTGGTTCTTCATCAACCTACCTGTGTAAGAAGTACTTACTGGGCTTCTGTTGTGTGTTGGATCACTCAAGAAGCAGGCAGGAGGTCAACTGACACAAAGATGAAATAAAAAAAACAGTTGCAGATCTCACGGAGTTGGAAGTCTAGCAGAGGAGACACAAAGACATACAGTTAAGATGCAGTATGATGGGAACCCCAAGACGGGAAGTTCAGGGCGATATGGGATGCATGGAGAGGCACCCAACTCGGAGGTCTACCCGGGATAGACTCGGAGGATAGAGGGCTGTTCCGGCTGAGGGCCAACTGATGGGCTGACAAATGGGGGTGGGGGCACTTACACATTCTAGGCACAGAAAATAGGAGTTGTGAAGGTCTTCCAACTAATCTGCGGGAGGATGTGAAAAACATTCAACGCTGGAGTGTAGAGTTCTGGGCGAGGGGTCCAGAGGGGGATTAGAGGAGTGGGAGACAAAGCATGAAGGAGGCACCCAGATCCTATGGGCTCAAGTCTGCCCGCATGACAGCGTCACCAAGCCAGGGCCTCGCTCCTAGGCTCTGAGACTTCTGTGGCTCTCTTCCTGTACTGATCACGCACACTTTGTTCTTTTCTCTGCTTCTCCTTCACGTTCCATTCTTCAAATCTCTCCTTCAGAGAAATGATGCATCGTGCCAGGAGGGGGGTTTTAGGTCATGCTGGGAGTGACCAGGACCTGGAAATATGGACCACCCACTGGAGTGGGTCAGTGTGGGGAGGATTGCTAGCCTGCTGGGTGGACACCGTACTGAGAAACAAGGGTCATGGGAGGCAGGTGGAATCCACAGAGGCCCTGGGCCTATCAGGAGTGACCTACAAGGTGAGGGGTGGGGATAAAGAGGACAGGAAAAAACCCAACAGCAGGGAAACAGCACAGGCAACAGAAGGAAATCCATCCAGGTAGCCATCAGCCAGGGGCAGGAGGGCTGCCCACAGGACTACGGCTCACCGAGGCACCTTCTCGCCAGCTCTGGGATCTAGGAACTGGCATCCCACGTGGGACAGGCGGTAAGAGCAAGAGTGTAGCAGCTAGCGTGACTTGGTGTTGAGTCACCCAGACTCGGGAACTGAGGCGGCTCCCAAAGTGTCCTGGCTTCACACAGCCATGGATCCAGACCCAGGCCAAGCCTGCAGGTGGGGGTCGGGGGGCCCGCTCTGTGGACAGGAGGACTCTTAGGCAGGGAGGCGGGCAGGGCATTGCCGTGTCCATTCTCCTCCCCTGCACCCTGGCAGATGCCACCCACCTCGACCTCTTCCCTGTCTTCTCCACATCGGCTTGACCCTCCCTCTTCTTTCGGCTCTCAGTCTAACATGTCGCTTCCTCCAGGAAGCCATGCCCAGCCCCCTAACCAGGCCAGGAACCTTGTTTCGGTCCTTATTCCTGGGGCTTTCCTTCCTAACCTTCAGCCCCTGCACTAGAGTGGTCTGAGTGCTTCCTTATGGCCCCTCCCCTGTCCCGGGCAGCGAGCTCGCTGCAGGCCGCGCTCCATCTGCTTCGCTCCGCCTCACACTTGCGCTGTGTGGGACAGAGCCGCCCAGCCACAGCCCCAGCAGCCCCTGCTGAAAGAGTGAAGAAATGAATACTACCGAAGCCTACAGGACTAGTGTTAGATTCCTTAGGACTGTGATTTTTCCCCAGGCACCAAAACAGCGGCCCTCTTCTCATTCTGCATGTGTGAGTCTTAGCTAGACCCGTGATCTCCATCAAAATAGGAAGGGTTGAGCCTCTGAAGCAAATGACACTACCCGCCACCCCTTATGTGAGGTTTCCCTTTCTGGGGTTTCAAGTGATCGCCATCAACCCTCGTTGGGAAGCAGGAGATCCTCCTCCTGAGAAACCGGCAGAAGATCAGGAGCAGCCTACTGCCGTGTCACAGTGTGAGTGCTGCTCCCGCCCTTCGTCCCATCCCTCTGGCCTTTGATCCTCTCATCCTCTCGCATCATCCCCAGAAGGGTGAGCGCAGCACAGTAAGATACTGTGAGAGACGGCGTTCACAGACCTACTCATATTGGAGTATATCATTATAGTCGTTCCATTTCATTATAGCTGCTGCTAATCTCTTACTCTGCCTAATTTACGAATCAAACGTTGTTCGTAAGTCTCTATGTCCTGGAAAGGACATAGGACCTACAGGGTTTGGTCCTATTTGCGATTTCAGGCATCCCCTGGGTGGGGTGTGTGTGTGTGTGTGTCTGGGAACGTATCCCTGCAGGTAAGAGGGGACACCTGGATATGTGAACAGTTCTGAAACAGATCTGAGTTCCCCGTTCCACCCGGGGAAGGTCAGATGGCAAACACCAAACGAGCTTTGAAAATCTTCAGCTGACGGAGCCAGGAAGCGAGGGGGCGTCCGCTCTGCTTGGTGCAAAGCCCCCTTTCTGCATACGAGAGCTATTTGTGGCCTGAAATGCTGACAGCCTCGCGGCGCTCAGGTGCAGGTGATGCTCATGGTCCAGGTGCCCCTCGAGATTACGTTTGGGAAAAGTGAGATCCTTCACGAGGCAGCAAAGCGCATCAAAATGAATGCCGCATTCAGGCCAGCGCACGGAGCAGTTGATATTACTGTGAAAGCTCTTTGTTTCTCTCTGGCATGTGGATGCACAGGCTTTGATGTTAGAATTTTGGCTCATTAATAACTAATTTACATTTCCCAGACAGCAAATTGTGATCTGACACAAATTTATAAAAGAACTCCAAATGGTGAAACTCTCTTATACAATGAGTCCTTTGTGGGTTTTTTCTTTTTTTTCCTTCCCAACTTAAGGAGTTTGTGATTAAAATTTTAATGCAATCATTGAAATCTCTTGGGCTACTTAAAAATAAAACACCATGTTATTTCCTTCCTCTCGGAGATCATGACAACTGGCTGCTCCTCTGTGGGCGTTTTACAATTGCTTTTTCATCTGCTTGGAGTTGCAGATAAAGTAGGATGTCCTCCGTGAACCAGAGGAAAGGCAGGGCGAAGCAACTAGGGCTGGAAGCAGAAGGTGGGGGTGCTGTGCTCTTCAGCTTCCTGATGGTTCCGTGCAGGGGACAGTGATGGCATATTCTGCATCGAATTCCCCGCTCTCTCCAGGAGCTCTCAGGGCAGATTCTTACCGCTCCAGGTGCCTCAGAGCCTGGATAGGTCATTCTGGAATCAAAGACTGGGCTGATCAGAGCTCTCAAAGCATTTTACATAGGTTTGGTTCCTCTTGCCTCCATCTTGGAAGACCAGCTTCCTCATGGAAAACCTGGCAGGTGGTTTTTTTTTGGGGGGGTTGTTTTTTTTTTGCATTTGACCCCATGTTTTTTTGGAGAGAATATGGAGGTCAAGGGAAGTTGCAAACAAACTTTGGGGAGGCAAATCAGTGCATCTTGGTTCTGCTCCTCCCCCCAACCACCCCCCTCTTTGCCAAAAGCTTTGTCATCCGTGTGCTGATGACTCACGGCATAGTGGGGGAAGTGGGGCAGGGCTCCTCTCCTCCTGTTGGAAGGAGAAAATGCCCTATGCATCCAGTCACCTGGAAACACCTTCTCCAGACCACAAAGGGATGCCTGTGGCTTGGAGAGGTGAGGAGGTCGACCTGAAAGTGGACCAGGGAGCTGGCCTCCGGACAGGGCTGCGGGGTGGGGCCGGAGGAACAAGACACTGGGTAGCTGGACCTCTTGCCTCACTTCTGGCAACAGGCTCTGTCTACTGAGTTACTCTCTGCTTGGAGAAAGGGTTTAGGGAACAGCCATGGGCTTGTTGTGTGGAATGGAAACATACTCAGAATGAAAAGATTTTGAAACTGGCACCACTTGAGGTCAGATTTTCAATGGTCACCCAGCGTGAGCCAAATTGACTCCACGTGGAGAAGCAACAAGCCACCCCAGTTCCCTATATTATTTTAATCACAGAAGGAATGTATTAGGAATTCCAGGCAAGACCTCCACCTGGGCACAGTCCCAGATTCTAACTCATCTCTTCATGCCTTTTCCAATGAGCCTTTGACAAAGAAGCTGTTTTTCTCTCCAACCTCTAACGGACCAGTGAAGGAATCTGAGATTCCCCCTCCCAGCGTTGGTTGTAGGAAGCAAGAAACCTGAGACACCCCCACCCCTCAACCCCCAGCTCTGAGCAGGGCGGCTCTGGCTCTGTGCGAAGTCACTAAGAAAACCACAGTAGTCATTGGGGTGGCCTTTTGTTCGCTAAATTAATTAAACAAGGAGGCTGTCACACTGAGGTGCCTCTGAGGCCACAGGGGCCTCTGTAAGCAAACCAGAACCTCAGCCTGTAAGTGCCGGGAGGTCACGCCATCGACACATCAAGGACAGCCACCCACAAACAGCCAACCAGGTTCTAAGCTGTAGCCGGTCAATGACTCGGCCTGAGCTCCTGTCGCTGGAATGCTCCTCGACATTTCTGGTTTGGTGTGGTCTCGTAGGAATAGAATTTTGTTCAAAGAAACTCATAAACATTGGCAATATGCCTCAGTTTATCTTTTATTTTTATTTTTTTAAAGATTTTATTTATTTATTTGACAGAGATCACACGTAGGCAGAGAGGCAGGCAGAGAGAGGGGGAAGCAGGCTCCCCGCTGAGCAGAGAGCCCGATGCGGGACTCGATCCCAGGACCCTGAGATCATGACTGAGCTGAAGGCAGAGGCTTAACCCCCTGAGCCACCCAGGCGCCCCTCAGTTTATCTTTTAACGTGTTCAAAACCCAAGGTCTCTCCTGGGAGGTGGAGGAGGCACAGAGCCCTGGTCCCTGGCTTGGGCATCAGGGAACGCAATGGGGACCGGCGTGGTGGTGGTTTCTGTCAGAGACCGGGTGACCACTGAAAGTGGATGTCACCACACTGACAAGGCCATGGGCTCCGCCGAAGTGGCAGGAGGAGCCCGGTGGTGCCCGCAGCCGGCTCTGAGCGCCGGGAGGGAGGAGGGAGACTGCGTGTACTGATAATAATTAGGGACTTTCTCAGCACCTAGAACACTGCTGACATTTAAAACAGAATGCTGCTGTCACGCTTGTTCATCTCACCCCGTTGGGCCCCGTGCGGCTCACATAACACTTGACTCTTTTTCCACATCACAGAGACCAGACTGGATTTTCTCGGAAGGCAGTCAGTTCTATTCCCAGCCAGAGAGGGACCAAAACCAGAAAAAAAATCGTCTTGCTATAAACATGATAGGTGCGGTAGCCGGCTTCTTCGTCCGCCGGTCGTGTTTGGAGGCGGTTCAGGGTGGAAGGCGGGTTCTGCCGGTCGCCACCCGTGAGCTTGGATTTGTTACTTGATTTTCCTCATTGGTGCAAAGCAGATGATAATAGCCGTTAAGCAGATTAAACGGGAAGTTCTTAGCACGTTGCCTGGCACGCCGTAAGACTCAAAGGGAGCTTTGGTGTAATTAGAGGAGACTTACCATGGAGTTGGGCCATAGAAGCCTCTGGAAGTGGCGTCCTCTGAAGTGATCAAACAGGAACATCCCAAGCTGCTCCCCTTACTGCCACTTCTGGGGGCGATGTCGCCATCGTTATGGCAACCAGATTTCTGGGTCAGGAGAAATCCCTGTTGGGCTCAGACACCGACAGGAAGAGGCTCTCTCTGTCTGAGGTGTTGACGGCGGACCGCATGGCCCTCTTCTAAGAAGAGCCCATTCTCGTCAGCACACCAGGTATGGAGAAGAAGCCCCTAGAAAGGAAGGCCCGCACGTGACTTTTTTCACACCATTTTATCCCAGTGGCACTCGGCATATTGTGGGCACTCCAGGGGGATTTGTGGGAAGAAGTAGTGATGGATGGGGCAGGAGGCAGAGCGCCATGTGGCTGTTCCTGGGTCAGACTTGGCTCACCCGAGGCCGAGCACGGTGGAGGGAAGCGGAGCTTGTTATCGGTAGATCCTGACTTGGTTCTTAGGCACCTGGCTTTGGGCAACTGCACAGATGCAAACCAAGGTCTCTCCGTAATTATTCAAACAAACAGATGTCTTGGAGCAGGGACTTCACAGATGTAGAGAAATAAGAAACAGGTCCAGGTGAGAACTGTACTTTGTTAAGGGTTTCCACTAGTTTCTTAGGGACAGAAAATTTAGGATCAAATTTTGCTGTCTTAGACTCTCTAATAAAATATTACATAGTTCTCACTACAGAGCATGAGCCCGTCACTCCGAACTATGTCTTATTGTCAATGAAGTAAGATCTTCAGCTACACACCCCCTTGGGGGCGTTGACTCTTCAAGCCAAGATTCTGATGCTCAGATCGGTCAAAACTAAGGGGTCTTAAACATCATTCTGTTTTGGTGGGATATGTGGTATTGAGGGCTTGTGAGCACTTAGTAATAATACCATGTGTTCTGTTTTGGCTTTGTTAATCTCTATTTGCTTTCATGTTAGCCTCATGTCATTCACAAGAAGTCAGCAGGACAGGGAGGGTGACTGGCGATACCCCAATTTTATCGTTGAGTCTGCGGGCTTCAGTTTGCTGTCTCTGGGAAGGGCTGGACAGAAGGTTCTTTGTCTGCATCCACCCCAGTCGCGGTTTAAACCGTCTGGACCACAGACCTTGCTCCTTCAGTCACGTCCTAGGCCATACCTCTGTCTTTTAGACCAGTGGGTGGGTGATAGCTGTTGTAAGGAAGGACTCAGGAGGGGACTGTGATAACACCTGGTACAAATGAAGGTGAAGAAGAAGGGAAGAACTCTTAGACTATCCCTGCACACTTAACTCTTGCTTAACCAGCCATCTCAGCATCTAGACGATCCGGGACCGTGGGGGCCGGTGGGAATGGTGTCTGTGAATAGCCGAAGAAGCAGCCATGCCTTGTCTGGTCTGTTTGCACATCCAGAGCCAAAGAATGTGGGAACAGGATGATGGCCATGGCACCAGGCGACAGCACAGCCGTCATCACATGCGTTGATTTTCATCAACTGACTAGCCTGTCTAGACAGAGAGATGCCTTGCTGTCTAGACCATTTGGTCAGTCCTAGAAGGGCTTGGCCGTCTCAGAGTCAGCACGAAGCTGTGAGTTTCTCTAGAAGCCCTGGCTGGTGTCATGGGTTGGCTGAGAGTTCATCAAGGATACGGGTCTCTTGGCTTCCAAGATGCTTATGGTTGGTTTAAACCTGGATGGGCTGGAGCCCAGAGGGGAATTCTTACAAGAACTCTTTGCAAATATACAATGTGGGTGGAATGGGGGGAGAGGGCCAGGCCACAGTTTGAGCTTACAACCCAGAGTGGCGTCTCACGATGACGGGACGTTGTTTTTAATCACGTGTTAGCTCCCTCGCTTGCATATGAGAGGGATTGGGCTCTTCTGGCACCATCAATCTTGCACTGCCTTGAGGTGAGGGCCGTTCGCGGTGCCAGCCTGACTCTGTGCCAAGCACCTGGGGAGATCTGTGTGCAGCAAGCAGAGAGCAGAGGGCTGCCGGCTGCTTGCTTCCCTGTTCTCATCAAGCCCATCTGTGACTTCAAGCAGCTTCCCATCACCACTCCCACCTTCCCCCCTCCTCCTTTGTTTCCCCGATGTGAAACTCAGAAGATGAACGGTTGTGTTATTCTTTGATCTGATACCTTTGAAACAAATCTAGTTAGATAACAAATAAATACAGCAATTCATTTTCTGAAGTGGATTGGACCCATTAGACAAGGTGTTTTGGTTTTTGTTTTTGAGCTATGAGGGTACTCTCTGAATCCTGGAGGCCTGATGTGAGAGCGCTGGGGTCCTCCTTTGCCACTTGCTGTCTCGAGCCGTGGGTCAGTAACATGAACTTGGAGACTGTAGTAACAGAGGCTTCTCTGTGGGTTCCAGAGTGGCCTTGGGAAGGCCATAGTCCTGCTATTTTGGTACCACACTTATCACCTTGTTTCTGAAACTAGATTTCTTGGGAAATCTGGGTCATTTCTAGTGATTTCCAGAAAGATGTGCTTCTTTGTGCAACCGTTCTGATAGGTTGTATTGACCATCTTATGTACAGAGAAGAACCAGTTGGAGTAATAGAAAAATGGCTTCCTGGCAGTTGCAAGGCTCCCGATCTGGAAGACAATATGGTCTGGAGGAGAGAGGATGGGCTTTGGAGTCAGGCCGATCATGGGGCAAATCTTAGCTCTCCGACTATATGGCCGGGCACATTTCTGTTTTCTTGTCTGTGAAATGAGGCTGTAACTAGATGGGGGGTGGGGATTAAACTAGGTGATCTAGTTGCTGTTGCTTCCCAGATTGCTATCTCTAGTGTCACTAGTGCAGACCTGTCTCCTGGATTTCAGACCTAATGCCCGTGCAGACTTTGTCCCAGCATGTCCCAGGCTGAACTTATCCTTTCTCTCCCCCCTCCTCCTACCGTTCATTTCAGTGGAGGGTTTCATCATTCTCCATTTTCCACACCTGCCACCCAGAGCCCCTGCAGGTCCTCCTTCTCCCTCAGTCTGGAAAGTTCCATCAGTCACCAAATCCTGCTAATTCTGCTTCTCCTTGTGCTATGCTCCATCCTCTCCACTCAAGGCCACTCTTAATCCAGTTTCTCATCATTTCTTGTCTGGATTACTGCAGCACATTCCATTTTAAATGTTATACTATGGTCAGAGTGAATTTCCTGGTGTCACACATCTCTGTACAAGCCTTATCGTTCTCTGCATGAACTTCAAGGGCAAGTTCAGGTCCTTGAGCTGGGAAGACATGCTCACCATGAGCGGTGTCCCTCCATTCTCTCCGACCCAACCGTCTCCACTGCTGTATTCTTGCCCTAGGCTGACACCAAACCCGAGTCCTTCCTGTTCTGTAGGAGCGGCAAGTGCACTCTGACTCTCTTCCAGGGTTCCCTCTGCCGGAAATGCTTTTGCACATCTTGTGCTCCTGGCTGACTTCCCTGCCATCGTTCGAGATTCACGTCTGGGGTCACCTCCGTTCTTCAAGCAAGCTGACTTAGACCCTTTCTTTTCTGTCCCACTAACATTTCATCTATTTATGCATTTATAATCATGGATTTTTCTGATCTGCCTTCCCTAGAGGGAAGCTTGGCAACACCCGCCCCTGCTCAATGCAAAGCATGGGTGGACATTAAGTGCATATTTTTGGAATAAATGATTGAAGGGTATTGAAAGTGACTAGTACAGAGCCTGATTTATGGAGGAACTCAGTAAAATGATCTCTCTGATTTTGCCACTAAATGGCTAGTTGAGGAGAAGCCTATTACCTTTTTTTTTTAAAAAAGATTATTTATTTATTTATTTAACAGAGAGAGATCACAAGTAGGCAGAGAGGCAGGCAGGGGAGGGGGGCGGGAAGCAGGCTCCCTGCCGAGCAGAGAGCCCAATGCGGGACTCGATCCCAGGACCCTGAGATCATGACCCGAGCCAAAGGCAGAGGCCTCACCCCACTGAGCCACCCAGGCACCCAGCCTATTACCTTTTTGGGACTTGAGTTTTTCATAAGAAAATAAAATTCATAGGTAATTTAACACAGACATATCCACACATATATAAAATTCCAAAAAATCAACATAGTGTAAATCTGCAGTAGTAAGAAAGGAGTGGAAAGTAATTTATAATAAAATTTCATATACAACTGCACTAAAAGACATGATGAAGTAGTCTGATGCTTGCACTTGTTTATCACAAATAAACCTGGTTTTCAGAGCAGTTAAGACCAAATTGTGCTTGCACTTTTTCTTTAAATTTCTTATTTTAAATAAAAATAAAACTATGCAATTGGAGTAACTGTGAGGGGGCTAGTTGAAAATGCAGACTGATAGTTTTGTCTTGCTAACATAATGCCTAGTATCACAAGTGACAATGCTGTTGGTGACATAATTTTCTAAATGAATGTCCAAAATGGTAGATGATGCTTGGTAAAATTCCAAGCAAAACATGACAATTCTTTTTTTCTTTTTGCTTTCAATGTACTTATATTCTGGGAAAATTCTGTATGTACCAAAATAGTGTCCAAAAAAGTATTTATATATAAAATGCAATTAGGTGCTAGGTTCAGTTAATTCTACATAGGTTTTTCACCTACATGAATGTCCAGTGCCAGACAGTCACGCAGAACGTAACACAGTGCTCCCCGATGTAGGGCTGTTGCACACATTGCCGGGTGCCCAGCATTTCTCACCCCCACACAGTAAAAGGTAGTTGTGCCCAGTGTGTCAATGAGACATTGAAGGATACCCACATACCCAAGTTTCTAAAATACCTTCTAAGTGTCTTGTAGGGAACTAGGTAAGCCGCATAATCCAGCAATGAAACACTCCTCGCCTACGTATATTTTCTCAATGGAAAAAATGCACTTGATTTATCTAAAGCTAATTATTGTAAAGTGAATTTGTTTCTTATAATCAAAGATTTGTAACATTAGAGGGAAAGTCACTTACTTTCACTTATGAAGGGATTAGGAGCTAAATGAATATACCAATAGAAGCAATCTGTGATTGTTGGGATTTGGTTTGCATTTTCCTGATTGCCACTTGCCTTTCATATCATTTTTCTTGATCCTCACCCTTTATCCATTCTAACCCGAGTCGTATTCTCTTTGCTTAGGAGGTATCCTGTTTCCATAGTTTCAAGATTGAGAAATTTCTCTTCATTCTCCTGCATTCTTGATATTTATAATTTGAATTGCTTTGTGATCTTGGGTTGCTTACCCGCCCCCCGCCCCACCACACCGTACCATGAATTCCTTTTCAATTTAGTTCTTATCCCTTGGAATTATTTTTTTCAAGTTTGTATCCACTATTAGTAAAATTTTTGTCACCAAATTTATTGTCTACATTAAAAGCAGGGCTGTATATGGTTCATCTTAGTAGATCCTACCTCAGTTTCTAGCAAGTGTTCAATTAGCATTTGTCAAAGGAATGAATGACTGGAACGCATGTGTGCTTCAGCCTCAAATCTTGCAAGTTTCATGAATACAAGGTGTGAGGTTGCATAAAACAAATGAATCTTCTAGTTCACCATTTTGGACAGTTTTTTAAAAAGATTTGTTTATTTGAGAGAGAGAGTGAGTGTGAATGGGAGGAGGGGCAGAGGGAGAGGGAGAAGGAGAAAGAGAGAATCTCAAGCAGACTCCCCGCTGAGTGTGGAGCCTGGTGTGGGGCCCCATTCTATGACCTTGAGTTCATGACCTGAGCCGAAATCAAGAGTTGGACACTTAACTGCCTGAGCCACCCAGGTACCCCCATTTTTGACAATTTAAAATCCTATAATATGGAATCTGTTTAAAAGGAGCATAAATGTTTCCTTCTACCTTGGATCCCCCTCTCCTCTGGTGGTACCCGCCATTCTACCAGGCTCCCCAGTAGGAAATTCTGGAATCTTCTTTGACTCTTTACATGTCACATTGACCAGTAGCCAAGCTTTAGTTTACAAAGTCTCTCAGATCTGTTCCTATTCCACATCTACTCAAATAATTCCATTATCATATTGTGCTTGAATTCTAGCTAAAAGCTCTGACCAGGGTTCTTATCTCCAATTTCTCTCCTTTCTAGAGACTACTAGGAGTCGGGAAACATCCTGCTTTCACCATCAAGTTGATGTGCAGAGGGAAACCCATGGCTCTCTCTTGCCTAGAGTCAAGCCCAACCTCTTAGAGCCAGCTTTTCCCCAGCTGCTCCCACAGTCAGATTGCACAGCTTCATTTTTATCAGCCCCCCTAAGTCCTCACTGGCTGTCCTGCGGTAAGGCCCAGTCTTTACCAGTCGCCGTAACCCTTCTTACTTTTATGACTCTCCTCCTCCTCTCCTGCCTGGAAAGCGTCTTTGCTTCATACTCACATATGCTGCTTCTATCCTCCTGCAATGTTTTTCTTGAGACTCCAGAGTATCCTGGATGCTCCTGTTTGGGTGTCTCATCTGCAGCCCATATTATGGAATTGGACACTTTATAACTTGCCACAAGTCTTTGCTTGCTTCACGAACTCATCTCTTTGTAAGATCATGAACCTTTTCTCAGGGATTGGTGTTTGTTTGATCTGTAAATGACACCAAGCTTACCACAGTGCTGGGGCTGTAAAAAGTGCTCCACGAGTAAGTTATTTGAAACACATGAATGACCATGGTTGTAGTTCGGGGGCTTAGAACAGGGCTTCACACACTTTATCTGTGAGGGGCCAGATAATAAATGTTTTAGGCTTATGGGCCTTAGGGTCACTGCTAGTCAACT
Organism: Mellivora capensis; assembly: GCA_004024625.1. Taxonomy (NCBI): domain Eukaryota; kingdom Metazoa; phylum Chordata; class Mammalia; order Carnivora; family Mustelidae; genus Mellivora; species Mellivora capensis. The sequence goes on from PISX010000910.1 coordinate 25,965, forward strand.
GGGCTAGCAGTTGGGGAGGGAGGGAGAAAGTAGGGAGAGAGTAGCCAGAGGTGCTGTGTAAATGAACGAGTGCCACTCTGTTCCAATAAAACTTTATTTACAAGAATCGATTTGGCCAGCAGGATGTTTCCCAACTCCTGGCTTATAGGGTGATGTGAATGAGGCCCTTTGGGTCTCTGTTGGTAAGCTCAGTTGCAATACGAAAATGTCTAACTCTGGCCAGTAGCCTTAAAGACAGTGCATTGTCACCGTTGGAGAACAATCAAAGCAGAGGGTCGCTAGGTGTGGCCTTGCAGACTGTATATCACAGAGTTCCAGAATGGCCATGAGGACAGTCCTCTTGAAAAGCCAGTTTTTTTCTAGGGTGCATGAGTCCTGTTGTCTTCCCCTGGGTAGGAAAGAAAACTGCTGTGTATTTGACTAGCTGCCAATGCTCAGTATTTTATATGTTGTCCATCCTTTCAGTAAGTGAAATTATCCTCTGGGGTACGAGTGTCATATCTATTTCTCAAATAAAGAGACTGAGGCACCAACAGTTAAATAATTTATCCAAGGCCACAGGTAGGACCTGATGGATCCCGTATTAGTCTTTCTGACACCAAAGTTTGTGTTCTTTCTACTCCACCGTCCCAGCATTATTATCGTAATGAGTCTGGTGCTGGTCCATGAAAATCCAAACAGAATGTAATGTTCCTGGAAAGGCCAGTTTATGCAGCAAGTTGTATTTATGGTCTTACAGTCTTAGTCGAATTACTGCTGTCAGCCTTATTAATTATTACACTTCTTTTATAGTCATTAGAGCCTGCCAGCGAATAATGCACTGGTATCGCCAAGTGCATCTAGAGCTCAGAGATCTTGCTTGGGAAAGAATCACCCTCAGACACACCAATATTTTTACGGTAGTAATGGTTATGCAATTGTAGTCTCCCTTAAGTGAAAAGGAAATTTAACTGGAGGCTGGGATGATACTTTTTCTCATTTTCCCTCTTGTCGTGTTCATGTCTGTTGTGGTAAACCAATGTAAACCTCACTGGATTTTTAAAACCTGATCATCTCTTCTCTGCACTGATAGCCAACCTCAGGGAAAGCCAGTGGTTTGGGGATGATGTTAAAGAAGACGAGATAAGTAATTCGAAATCCCCATAGATCCAGCTTGTATTACTAAGTCTGGAGGGGGTGGAAATAAAGAGGAACAAAACATATTTATGTTAGGATTTTTAAGCTCTAGCTTCCTAAGGCCAAATAATTGTATTTGCTATTTGTTTTGTCTTCTTGCCAACCCATGGTATGAGTTCAGATTCTTTCTTCCTTTCTTTCTTGCTGTCTTGTTTTTTCCCTCCCTTTTTTCTTTCTTCTTTCCCTTCTTCCCCTTCCTCTCTCCCTCTGTCCATTTACCTAACTCTCTGTACGTCTGTTCATCCATCTGTCTTTGCCTTCATTGGTGCATCTATCCTGCAGGGTTTAATAGTCTTCTATGGGCTGGGTTCTCTTGTGCTGTCACCCTATCTGTCTTCTCTGTGCTGTATTTTTCTCACTGGTCTTTGACATATACCTGCCTCCCCAACAGTCATGGTTATTGTCCCGGATAAAAGACCAAATCACAGTGATGTCTTAGCTTTCATTGCTATGTCCATTGTTTTCTTATCCCAGCATCCTTGTTACAAATATCATGGATTGTTAAATTGAAGACCCCAGGAGGTGCAGGAGAGTGGGAAGTGAATCCCATTGCGCTTGGTGTCTTTTGTAGTGATTTCCCAAAATACTGGATTTGAGGACAACAACAACATTCAAAAAGCACACCATGACTGCCAGCCTTAGAAGGTTGCAAATCCAAAAGATCACAATCAGCTCCTGCTGTATACATGCTAATGTGTCGGACTTTGAACACACGAAAACCAGGGACCTGCTGGGGGATGCTTCAGTTTGGGACTAAAAGGCTTCAAAGGCTCATAGCCTCTAAATGAGGCTTTGAAGTAGAGAGTGGTGTGGTGATGAGAGCAAGCTCACCCCTCTGCGTGGTTATTCTATTATTTCAGGCTTTTGATTTCCAGCTGCAAAGCAAACAAGGCCCCCTGGTGCTCTGACTTACCCCAGGTTATCTTTATAGACAGAAAGGGCTAAGTTTCCAACTAAGCCAAAGATAGAGCTAATCAGCCTGGCTTATTATATATTCAGGCATCTGTAAACTCCTCCTTATTTTGATTTCATTATAGTCACAGTGCCCTTTGCCATTGCTTTTTGGTGTTGTGAAAATTAAAGCCTAATGAAGTATAATGGCTTGATTATATACTGTGGAGGAAACCGTTGATTGGCTGACTTCACAGTCATGCTCAACCTTTTTACTCCTTCCTGACTCCCACAATAGAGAGTGTACCACATGCTCACTTCCCCAGCGACAGTGGCAGCTGACTCAGTTCTAACCAATGAGATGTTAGTTCTACTGGTTTTTGGAAAACTTTTCTTCTTTCCCTAATAAAGGGGACATTTGAGTTGGTGTCACCTTTTCTCTTTCTTTCTTCCTTCCTTCCTTTTTTTTTTTTTTTTTTTTGTATTTCTTTTTGTCTTATATGCAAATATGAGGCCTGGAGCTTCTGCAGCCATTTTGTGGCCAGTGATAATTATGATGAGGAAAAGTCAACATACCAAAGATGTTAGAGGTGGTGGAAGGAAAAGACAGAATGAGCTTAGGTCCTTGAAGGTTTTATTAGAAAAAAGGGGTCCATATTTGTTTCAACCATTGTTAATTGGGTTTTTTGTTATTTGCAGCTGAAGGCATTCCTAACTGATACCGATACAAGAGCCAAACCATGGGAATACCAGGAGGGTTATGTCTTTTCTTTCCTTTTTCCCCACTTTCTTTTCTTTTCTTTCCTCTCCTTTCTTGTTTTCCTTTTTTTTTTTTTTTACAAGCTTCACTGCGAGAAGCATGTTTTAATCACCATTTCAAACAAAGTAGTACAATTTTTTTTCTAGAAACAGCAGTATTTCACTCTCCATGTAGAAGACTACTGAAAACATTAAGTAACTGCCCCAATTAGAAAGATAAATGAAGGCCTTAAAATGTATATAAAAAAAGGGAACATGAATTTTCACAAAATCGTTCTTGTGCCTAATTCAGACAATTGCTTAGAAAAGGTAGCCTAAAAAAAAAAAAGTAGTACATAAATATATATCTTCATTTAAGTACATGCTCTCAAGTGAGTTTTAATAGAAAAGTGGAATTAGGATTTCTGGAGCTTTCGGAGCCCATCTTCGCTGTAGGTAGCAATCACATTCTGACGAGGGTGATGTGTGATACCAGTCACCTCCTTCTCGTGGAATGTCACCTCTCTGGCTTGCCAGTGACTGTGCTGAGACAGGAGAGCCCAGAGTCCTCGCCTGCACCGTAGGTCCAGTCACCACGGGGAGAGAGGGCTCAGCAGACAAAATCCCCACCTTCTCTCTTACCAGAGCTGAAGCTTCTGATGACCTGGCCCTGCCTGTTCAGGACAACCCCTGTATTTGATCTGCTGCACACCACCAAGTGTTCTGGGTTTTTAGGAAGCGGGATCATACTGTTGACCGTGGTATCTGACCTTGCAGTGCTACCCGGGGATTTAAAGGTAATTGAACATTCGGTGGCCTTCATATTCCAGATATCGATAGGGCTACCTGAGGATACACTAATAATATAATGTTTATCTGGGTAGAAGTTTCTTTGTTAACAAAGGAGGAATGGCCATGAGACTCCTTCAGGGTTTCCCCATATATTAAATTAGGAATTCTAATTGTCTGTTCAAAAGAGACACCAAGGATCTGACTGCTACCGTTAGAAAAGCTTGGACACCTTTCCTTTCACATCTCCATAAACACTGTCCACTCCAAATCTTCCAGGAGGGTTATTTCTAACTTCTACTTTTAGCCATGTGACCCACTTTTAACTGCATATCACTAGTCTTCTACTTACTTTGTCAGTGAGCATATCTGTGAAATACTGAATCTGGCTTCACAAATCTGACTTCGGTGATCCTTGTGAGGTGGCAAATGAATTATTCAGTAATTAATGATGCCACCAATATATACACAAACAAATGTACCATTGTTCACTGAACACTTTCTCACTTATTTCCTCAGAGTACTGTGTTTAATATAACATGCTCTCCTCTCTCGGGGTTTCTAAGGATGCTTTAGACTATTGGGAAGCTATGAAGTTATAAAAACCCTAAGTTATAAGAAGTCTTAATGAAAAATATTTTATAACATACACATCAATCACTGAGTGTTAGTGACACATACAAACAACAAGAAATTCTGGGTAATTAATGTCCATAAACCTACACACTTTACCCATAATCAATGTCTTGCTTTTCTCTGAATCAGGCATATGAGTTCTCAGATACAGTTTTCTTTGTGCTTTTGTGTTCCTGGTTTCCTGAGAATCCAGAGGAAATGCCAAGTTGTTGTTTTGTTTTGTTTTGCAATGCCAAGTTTTAAAGGAAGCAAGGAATTTTCTTCTCCATATCTTCTTGGGCTGGGCAGTACTCACTGCTTGTCTCTCTCCCTCTAAGGAAAGCAAATCACTAAATCCATTTTTTATGTTACCAGAAGAAGGAGAACTTTATTACTTTCGTTTCGTGTTCCCAGAAGAGTAATTAAATGTGATCAACAAGGCAAGCTTAGGGATTTGTTTAGTTCCTAACATCACCTTCTCTTTTCATATACTTATATTCTCTGAAGAACCACTGACCTAATTCAGAGTTAAAATAATTCCTCTTAGTAAGAATGAAATTAATAAGGATGAAACACAAGTCTGGAGAACTATGTACTGCTTAGATGTCATCCTAAAATGAGAAGGTCAGCGTGTTTTGAATTCAGGAAGAGTTTAAATGGTATGATTATCTAGTTTCCAGAATGTGCCCTCTCCATGTTTCCAGCGCCTTTTATTGGAACCTCAGCGTTAGAACTTTTCGTTGCATGAGAGATGCTTATGCACACTCCTGCCTCCCCTTCTAGTTTTTTAATTTCTACAGGGCATTGGAAGGATATCTTGCATCCCTTCACCTCTCCTATTATAAGATCTTGTACTCGTATGACAACTGATAAAGGTTTGTTGAGTTGAATTCTATCTATACAGATTGTAGCTTTGCAATGTCTTGATCTTTGCGGTGGGTGACCTCTGAGTCACACATTCAGATGATTCTTAACTAGGCCTCTAAGATGTCTTAAAGATCAATTTGTTGGTGTTACCAAGCTCTGATTACTTGGTGTTATATAATTATCCTGCAATTAAACTAAAAATAAGCAGCATCTTTAAATAACTCTAACAGAATTAAGGCGAGTGGGTGATTCACACAAATGTCCCTGATCTTCTTTTCTGGGTGGATAAAATTAAGTACATCATTAGCAAAATTTGAATCCTTCCAATATTGACTGGCCTCACTTGAGGCAAGCACACTTGAAATTTGGATTGATGCAGAAAGTAAAATGAGGGCATTATTTTTTCCCTTTCAAATTTGTCTGTAATTGACATTCCTTTAAATAGTGAAATTTGACTCAATTTTTTAAAAATCAGTTATAGTAGTCTCTGAAAAAGAAAATAATAGGAAATTCTAAAAGTGGCCTCTTCTGGGGAGGAGACTTAGCAGTCTTGGGACCTAGTGATGGAGGGAGGGAAGACTTATTTCTCAATGAAACCCCTTCGTGTGCATATATTACTAAGGGAAAGATAAATAGACATAAAGAACAAACACAAATTTCAATACACTTTGGAAAAATAACAAAATGAGAGGAACTGTGCAGCATGATTCTAAGATTTACTAAAAAGTTGAAGTATTTGGGGTAGGTGGTGGTGGTGTAAGGAGAGATATATAGGTCAGTGAGACAGAGTCAGACTCCAGAAACCATAGACACAGACATAGACAGCCAACTGATTTTTGACAGACACTAAGCTAACTTGTTTCAACAACTAGATGTCCATGAGGAAAAAAATGAATGTTGACACTTACATGATGCACAGCAAATGAAATCAAAATAAGTCACAGACCTAAATGTGAAATCTAAAATGATTAAACTTCTTGGAGAAAAGATGGGATAAAATCATTGTAAGACCTTGGGTATGCAAAGATTTCTTAGGGCACCAAATGCACAAACTGTAAAATAAAAACTTGATGAAATGAACTCTATCAAAATGAAAACTGCTTTTTAAAATAATACCTTTAAGATCATGAAAAGCAAGCAACAGGCTGGGAGAAAATACATGCAAAACATACATCTGATAAAGAAATTGTACTCAAGAGTATGGGCAAAATATTTAAAGACACACTTCACACAGAACATATAGAAATAGCCAACAAGTACATGAAAAGATGTTCAACATCAATAGTCATCAAAGAAATGCAAATTAAAACCATAATGGAAAATTGAGATGACTGATAATACCAAGACTTCATGATGATGCAGAGCAGCTGTAATTTTTGTATGTTGCTAGCCGGAAGGTAAAATTTACTGCTACTTTGGAAAACATGTTGGTCATTTCTTGTAAAATTAAACATAGCATACATCCTGGCAATCCCACTTTTCTGGGTATTTGTGCAAGAGAAATGAAAACATGTGTTCATATGAAGACTTGTACTTGAATGTTGTCTTAGTTTCCTAGAGTTTTTGTAACAAATTGCCACAAACCAGGTGAATTTGAAAACAGAAATTTATTCTCTCATAGTTTTAAAACCTAGAAGTCCAAAATCAGGGTGTTAGCAGCGCCATGCTCTCTCTGAAGGTTCTGAGAGAGAATCTGATCCATGAATTTCTCTTAGCTTCTGGTGTTGCCAGGAGTCCTTGGCAATTTTTGACTTGTAAATGTGTCACTTCAGTCTCTGCCTCTGTCATTACATGGGCTTCACCTTCTGTGTCTCTGTGTCTGTATCTTTTCTTTCTTATAAAGACACCCATATTGGATTGTGGCCCACCCTAACGACCTCATTTTAACTTGATTACATCTGCAAACACCCTATTTTCAAATAAGATTACATTCACAGCTTTCAGGGTTTAGAACATCAGCGTATCTTTTGGGGGGACACAATTCAATTCTCAACAAATATTCATGGCAGCTTTACTAGAAACAACACAGATGCCCCTCAACTAGTAAATGAGTAACAAATTGTGGTATATACATATAACAGCAATAAAAAGGGTTGAATTACTAATAATGAATAAAATGTTATGAATCACATAACACACATGACTTTCAAAAATATTTTGCGGAGTGAAAGAAGCAGACACAAAGGAGTACATCCTATATGATTTCGTATACCCGAAGTTCTAGAAATGACCAATCTAATCTATAATGACAAAAACACCCCGAAAAACCAAATCAGTATTTGCTTGGAGCTGGCATGAAGGTGTGTGGGATCATTGGATTGACTACAACTAGGCACTAGGGCACTTTTCTTAGAGATAGAAACGTTCTATATCTTGGATTTGGTGGTGGTCATACAGGTGTGTAAAATGAATTAATCAAAATTCGTTAAACTGAACACTACCAAGATGAACACATTTTACTTTATTTAAATTATATGTAAAAAATTTATTTAAAAGTTCAGTTGCAAATGACTATTAAGTAACTGATGACATAAGGCAAGATCTGTCTTTGTGAATATGTACACATTCTTGTGTTTCTTCAAAGTGTGACTGTAGCATCTGTTGAAGGCACTAGAACCTACTCATTCACCGCTGGGAGGGGGATGTCTGTGTTTATTTCTATGCGGCATGTCTTTACTCTTCTCCTGCAAATAGCATCCCCTCATTCTCCTTCTTTCAGTGATCTGTTCCTTCCTTATTCCGGTCATATGGTTTTAGGGGGACCTCTGATTGCAACCATTTCTTGTCTATTGCCACCTCCTTGGTCCATTGTCCCTTTACCTTCTCCATCTCCTGCCTCCTGCTCTGCCAGTGGGAGCACATGGAGAATGATGACCCACAATAGAGGATAGTAACACTGAGCTGGAGCAAAGCCCCAGTGAAACGAGGAAGACATAGAGAGAGAATGTCTTAGAAGCGTGAAGTCTCTGGCTTTGGAAATTTGCCAGTTATCCCTTCTTCCTCTTCCATCATTCCTGGTTTCTTGAGCCAATAAATTATTAAAATTTCCCTTTTCCTTAAGGTAGGCTTCTTCCAGTTTCAGCCAAAATATCTGAACACATTAGGATTTTTAAAAAATTCAAGTAGCCCTTATCAGGCTGTCTCATATATATGCAGAGCTATTTCTAGAAGTGTATTCTCTAGACTGTGTAACATTTTCAAGTTGTTAATGTCCCTCTCCAAGAATGTCACCCTGGGCTACCTACCTCCTATTACTTTAGAGGTCATGTTGCCCAGATTCCATATTGGGAATCTGACCTACTTTTATTTTATTTTATTTTTTATTTAACTAAATGATATAGAGTTAGGTTAGACATTTTGGTGGCTGCTTTACTTGTGGCTGTATGCTTAGCATGAAGGCACTGGGTCACAACTACACCTGAATTTTTAAACATGAATTTCTATCAAGCCAGGTCTCCTTCTTCTAATACTTTTGTAAGTAATCACTTCGACCCCAAGACAAGAATTTACTGTTTTGGAATTCTAAAAATTTTGCTAAAAAATTCTAAAAAAATTGCTGTTTGGAATTCTATTTTTCTTTCTTTCTAATATTTTAGAATCCTATTGGATCCTTATTCTGTCACCTAGGGTACTCTTCTCAGTTTTGTTTCATCTGTTAGTGTAATAAGTGATAAAGTAGAAAACAATAACTCTTTTAATGTGTGTCTATGTTAGTTCTGGTGTGTTCCTAAGAGCTCACCCTGATCTGTCAATAATTGGTTTGGGAATTTCCCTGGAAGTCAACAGGAAGCTTATGGATTGGCAGCCCTCTGCTTTGCTACAAACAACCAATTCTCCCTTTTATGACCATCAGGAAACATTTACTATCTTTAGCCTTTTGGCATTTCCGTCATTCTCCAGGAATGAAGACCATGAATGTGGTTGTCTGGTCACTCCTTGAGTGATTTTTGTGGTGGTTTTGGGGGCCCAAAGGTTTATACTCATTGAAGACCATGTGTGTTTCCTGAATACCTCCTCTCTGATCTTCTATCTCTTCCAGTTCTAATTTCATTCTCCTTAGTACAAATGAAAGGAATGAAGTGAAAATGTCGTTTGACCTACATTACTAAACCTCTCTGAGCACTATTTTCTCTTCATGGGGCTATTGTGAAGGATAAAAGAATTGATGTCAGGCCAAGTGGCTGGTGTAAGGTAAGATGGTCGTGGGGGCTGAACATGGCTTAGGACTTGCTGTTCAGGACAGAGTGATGTCTGGGGGCGGATGCTACTGATAGAGAAGGTTCTGCCAGAAAGTAAGGGCTAGAACATTTGCTCTTTACGCACAGGTTCCTACTGCCCAACCTGTTGTTGCTTCTGGGTAAGTGACTAAGGACAGATTCCCAAGAAAGACAGGAAAAACCCTAGTCTCTGTGGGCTATGTGGAGAGTATTCAGGCCTGGGCATCTGGATACTGGAAGGATGCCCTGTGAGGAGGGCACAAGGGAGCTGGTGTTCAGGGACACCAGAGGTCGGCAGTTGGCCACTGTATCCTTGGGCAGATGGAGGTTGGAGGGGGTTGGTGGTTTAGGATGAGAACTGCCCATCTGTCAGCACCAAGGACTTCACAAGGCTCTGAAAGAAGAGACTTGACCAAACTCGAGCATGACTTCCCTAAGTTCAAGGCCCTGTCCCTGAGATGTGTCCCAGCTTGTTTACAATGCCTGTCTGAGAAAGCCCAATGCTGCTGAAAGAAGTTACTCTTCGTTCCAGCCCCAAACCTGACTCCAGGCCCCTGGCTTCCTCTTTCTTGGAATATGTACTTTAAAGAACTTGCAGTTGTAAACCTTTCTCTCTGTCCCTTCGTGGGTATCTTTTATAACCCAGAAATGACCTTCTCAAGGACCTAAAGGCTATCCCTTTGAAATGTAATCCTCAAGACAGGTAGGGCATTTGGCTCCCAGTCTAGCCTGGCGTCATGAGCTTGAGTTGGCAGAGTAAGCAGATGCCCATGGCCTAATCACAGGAACCAACTGGCCCCACTTAACATCCTTCAAGGCTCTTCTTTGAACACAAAGCAGCATTTAAAAAGCCTCTCACCTTCTGTTTCAGCAACGTTGAGGTCGGTTTGTACCGGGGTCTCTCTCCCCTTCGGCAGTAGTTTGAATAAAATCTATCTTGTCATTTTAAAACAAGCATTCAGTGAATAATTTCTCCTTAAAGAATTCAGATCATGATTGATCTGAGATCCTGGGGTGTGGCTAAACTTTGTAGAGGGAGGTGTACTTGGATCCCACTGTGGAGGGCTGAGGACGGTAGAAGAAAGAAGGGGATGGTATTTGGCAATCATCTTCATTGAGGGCAAGATGGACAGGTTGACAAGATAGTCAGGGTCTCAGATTAGTGAGTTGGTACTGAACTAGCTCGTAATTTGAGTGAACCAAGTAGAGGTTTCTAGTGGCTGCTAAAGATATCTTTAAAATTACTCTTTATGGGACACCTGGGTGGCTCAGTCGGTTAAGCGGCTGCCTTCAGCTCAGGTCATGATCCCAGCGTCCTGGGATCGAGTCCCACATAGGGCTCCTTGCTCGGCAGGGAGCCTGCTTCTCCCTCTGCCTCTGCCTGCCTCTCTGCCTGCCTGTGCTCGCTCTCTCTCTCTCTGACAAATAAATAAATTAAAAAAAATCTTTAAAATTACTCTTTATATCAATAGTTTAAAGAAGGCACGTTTAAAAGGCAAGAGAATAGCATTCATGATGGCATGGTTCTGATTTCAAATAATCTCAACAGTGTAAAGAAAGAGCTAAAATTATCACGATGAAATGTGATAGAAAGAAGTATGCAGACCCTAATATTCCAGATAGGGCAGGCTACAGAACTGGCAGGGCCTACAAACAGACTTTGAAGGGTCAGAGCAGGACAGAGAAGTCCATCTCTTTGTGCACAGGCCCACTGCTGCGATCCACAGGTGGTGAACGACCCTCAGGGGATTGCAATCTCTGTTTTGGGGTGTTTTCCATAACTAGAGCAATGTGGTGGGTGAGAGTGTAAATGAGCATGGTACCATGAATCCAGGACAGGGGAGCCTCCGCTTTGCCATGCCCCGAGATGCTGTGGGGCGCGTGCTTTCCCGGAACCTCTGCCCATTGCTGTGGTAGAAAGTGGCAATGGTTGTGGGGTGTAGCCTAGCATGCATCTCATTGCAGGGAGGTGGGGGGAAGCAGTGAGAGGTGGACCATTCAGGAGCCAGGGCTCAGGCCTCATGCTTTTGCTCCAGCATCCCACAGATGGGACAAAACCCAGTTCAAAGGCACAATTATTAAGAATTTCAAGATAGTAGCCATGAAGCATTAAACCCCAAGTACAAAACCTCCAGACGGTGAACCCTGTGTGATGGCTCTCATCACAGACCCATGAAACTGACGCTGACTCTGGGCTAGGGCAATAGTGTCAAAAGTAGGAACGAGAGGGGCAGGAGGGGACGCCTGGGTTGCTCAGTGAGTTGAGCAGCTGCCTTTGGCTCAGGTCATAATCCCAGGGTCTGGGGATCCAGTCCTGCATTGGGCTCCCTGCTCAGTGGGAAGCCTGCTTCTCCCCCTGCCTGCTGCTCTGCCTGCTTGTGTGAGCTATCTCTCTCTCTCTGACAAATAAATAAATAAAATCTTTTTTAAAAAAGTAGTAATGAGAACTTTTTTTTTTTTTTTGGACAAGCCCATTTGAGCAAATGGATGGTCCTGTAAGGCAGGAGGAGAAAGCAGCTTAGAATACAGGTTGAACACAAACTGTAGAGAGCTTTGAAAGGCAGGCCCAGGATTCAGACACCATTCTGTAGGGAAGGAGAAGAAGGGGAGGTCTGAAAGCAGGGGAGTGACAACGTGAATGGGGTATTTCCAAGGATTAATTCCCAGTGAGATATCCTTTAGAAGCACACGCCTTTCAACTATTCCTTTCTGTTGTTTTCATACATAAAAACTGAAGGAACACTCTTTTGGATCAAAGCCGGGCAGTTGCCTGCAAGGCGTCTTTCTCTCACTTTTTCCTAATGCTTCATGCACAAAATCTGCTGGAACTTTTGACATTTTGCTCTTCCTTGCCTCTGGATTTTCATGCCAGCAAATTAATGTGTAAGGTGTCGGTGGAAAATGACTTTCACAGGACAGAATGATCTTGCATTTTTGGTCAGGAGAAGTCTCTCAGAGGAATCAAAACAAAACAAAATTAAAGCAGCGATGGTAAGCCACCAGCTCTGCAAGCAGACAACAGGTAGAGATTAAAGCCCAAACCTCACTTTCTCTCAAAGTCTCAGGAAAAAAATGTGGCTTCTCTTCCCAAGGGGCCAGTAATAATTTTCATCTGTGTGGCGCTCATCTTGGTAGCAATTTATGAAACAGGCATTTCCGTGGCAAACACCCATGCACCCACAGGCACACCCCGGAATCTCCTACCCCAGATATAAATAGATTGAAGCTGCCAGAGAACTGGTTTAAACAGTTTAACAGTTGTTGAGAATTCTAATCTTGTCAGAAAGAAAGTCTACTAGGGTGATGTGTAGCCAGAATAAGGACTTTCAGGATGCTGAAAGCATTGGGCAGCACAAAAATTTCTGGGCTTTGCCAGAGACAGAAAAATGGATGCAAACTCCTAGTGGCTAGTGGAGGAGTCTTATTTTCTCTGTGTCATTCCCGCACTTGCGTCCCTGGACTTGAGAAGTTGACTTATTTCCTCTTGCCGTGTTCTGTCAGAGGGGCTGAGAGGTCACTCCCATTAATTGCAGGCGTGTTGAGCTAGCTCCCCCGATTATCTGCTCTCTTTCCATTCTTTTGAGCAGTTCTTAAACATTTGTCAGCTGTTTGGACAGCTCCTGCTCATTTCTTAAGCTACTGCCACCCTACCTTCTTTACTGAGAACATTTCCGTTGCATAGACACGATGGCCTTTCTGAGAAAGTGCTAGAAAGAGGGTCAGTGTTGGAGTCAGACTGACCAAGGTCTTGATCCCGGGACTGACATTTTTTTTTAGCTCTGTAACTTTTAACAGGTAACGTGGCTTCTCTACCCTTCTCTGAAATTGAGGGTGCTGATGAGCCCCCCGTAGGCATGTTGTGAGCATGACACAAAATCATGTCCATAAAGCACATGAACACAGTGGGTCCATGCGAACTGTTACCATTTGCCCGATTTGCCTGCCTTCCCTTCTCAGCTGACTGTAGACTCCTGAGCTGTGAAACCGTGTCAGACCTTCCTATGGAGTGTTGTAGGTTGAAAGCCCATGCCCACCCATGACCAGACTTCCCTTCCTGCTTATAAGAAATCCTAAGGTGATATATTTGCTTCTTCTCAAGATGTCCAGCACTTTCCATTCACCAACTAAAACCTCTCAGTTCATCTCAATTAGATTAGAAGAATCTGTCTTTTGTTGCTTCATTTATTGGGTCAGAGTTGAAATTATGTTCCAGGCAAGTTGGAACGTGTCCCATGATCTGTTTTTAGCAGAATGCCCCTTCTAGTAGATGCCAAGAACCCTTAGAATATCTTGATGACTACCCATGTTTTCCTGGGGCGTTTTTGTGATGCATTTCAGGAATGGCCAAGTTCCATGTAACACAACCCCACAATCTTTATTTTCTTTTTTAAAAGATTTATTTATTTATTTGAGAGAGAGAGAGACAGAGAGACCGTGTGAGAGCATGGGAGAGGAGCAGAGGGAGAGAATCTTTAAGCAGACTACCTGCTTAAAGTGGTAGTGGTAACCAGAGTGGTTACCAGAGCCAAAACCAAGAGTAGGAGCTTAACCTACTGAGCCTCAAACAACCCCCTCACAATCTTTATTTTAATAAGTTAGAGTAGACATAACAGGAAAAGCCCCTGCCATCTAATTATTTCCTCAAAGAATGATTTCTCCAAAGAATGATAGTCTATTGACTTTTAAAACTAATTTTATTTTTGTATAGATATTGTTCAATGGCTCCTGTTAAATAACAGAACTATACAACAAAACAACACATTCAGCTACCTTGACGTAGCATTTTGTAGGTCACTTTTTATGTAAGTTTTACCAGGAAGTTATATCACTCAAAGTTAAATGGGTATTTATTATTATTTTCTGGCCAAAGTGGACATTTGGTCACATGAACTTAAAACATTTATTTAAATTAAAATTATTATGTCTATGTTTTATGCTGCATGGCTTCGATCATCCATATATTTTGTATATAAGCAGAGATATACATTGAAGGAAATTAAAATCTTTTTGGTCTGCTGCATTTGGTAATTAAGTGCATGTCTCCGGTAGGCTCTGAAACTTTTATAAGAGGACATCTGTCAAGACAGTGGTTGTGCCCCTTATTTTCAATATAGAAGGGCTCTATCACAGATTTGTTGTTAAATATAACCTCAAACATACTTCTGCTCAATACTTACGAGAATGCACATGAGAAAGACAGTGTTTATGAAGGATTGCCTAGATGATGTGCAACCCAATCTATTTGATACACTCATTCTCTCCTTGGTTTAAGTTAAAGACTTAAAGAGCTCCATTGCTGAAGATTACACCATCACTTTACACCGAAGAACATTTTAAAACACTCATGTAGAGTTTGTTGCTATATATGCTGCTGTAATGTTTTGTTTACTCCATCACCCCCTGTCCTCCTTAGGAGATCTGGGGAGAACTGTCTCTTAGCTCCTAGGACGAGGTATCATAGTTGGGTTTCTCTGTTATTACCTTGTGGTCTCTGTGCATCATTTAAAAGTTGCATCTTTTTCTTTGCTTGGACTGCAGAAAGCTCAAAACCAAATTTGCCACCTGCCTTTCATGAGGGTGTCCATCCCGTGGGGTGTGTTCTGTTTTACCTCCCACCCACCTCCATTCCCAGAATAGAGAAGGAACCCCAGGCTTTGGGTGCTCTGGGTCCTCTGCTTGCCCACTAGTTTTCACACCTTCAGCAGCAGCAACAGAGAGCCCTCGTGTTCCACCAGAAAGGGAGAGCTCCCAGGTTGTTTCTCACTGCTTGATTTTCATCCCCTAGGAATTTCTCATCCCATTTCCTAGTCCTCCACAACTCCTGCAGTCTTCCACTGGGTCCGGTGAACCTCTAGGTCCGTTATTAGAAAGACCTTCCATATGTCCACCGCTTCTTTCAATTCCCTCCCTGTCTTGGTCTACCTGAGACTTGACTTTGCTGAAGTTGGCAGTTTTCCTGCCCCTCCCTCAAGTGGTGGTCTTTCTTTCTCCCAGCGCTCCCACCACTGGACCTGGAGTTGCTGTTCTAGACTGTCCCCATCTCTCCTCCCTACCTTCTCACGCACAGCTCTGTAACTTACGCTGTCAGTATATTCCATGCCCATCCCTCCTAGTTGCAGTCACTCAAAGATCCCATTCCCTCAGGTCACTCCCTCTCTTTGAGGATTCACTGATCTTTTCTCTACATTAATTCTTGTAGAGGACTTCAAACAGAAGAGGATACTCCCAATGCTCTAGCATCCTAGTTTCTCCAGTCTGAACCTAAGACTCTCACTGCTTTAGTCATACCCTAAACTAGGGTATGACTACGTATACCCTAGAAATACCCCCATCTTACTTTTCTATTGCAGTATAACAAATGACCACAAACTGAGTGGCTTAAAACGACACCTATGTATTAGCTCAGAGTTCTGTAGGTGAGAACATATTCTCACTCGGACATATGTGGTTGTAGGGCTGAGGTCCCCATTTCCTTGCTGGCTGTCACCCAGGGCTACTGTCAGCTCCTAGAGGCCACTTGAATTCTTTGATACATGGCCCTCTAAATCTTTATAGCTAGCCGTGGGGAATCTTTCTTGCATAGAATCCTTCTCATGCTTCCAGTCCCTTTCATCAGGTAGAACCCTGTCCCTTTTAAGAACTCACCCGATCAGGCCTGATCCACTGAGGCCAACCTTCCTTTCTCAAAAATCAACTGTCCCCTATAATGTAACTGAACTCCCCGAGTGATATCCCTATAGTCATAGGTCCCTCACACTCAGTGAGGAGATATCCAAGGGCATGAGTCATCAGGGGGTCCTTTTGGAATTCTGCCTACCACATCCTCAGTATTTTCAACTTAAAGAGTCCCATTCTTAAACTCCTGCCTACTATCTGCAGCTCACTCCTATTTCCATGACTTTAGTAATATTTCAAACTCACCAGAAACTACAGTCTACTGATATTATCACATTTTCATGTCCCACAATCCTATCATTTCCTTACTTCCCTCCTTTCTCAGCTTATGGTCAGTCACGACAATCATTCACTGAAATATACCATTAGCTCTCTTTTCCCTCCCTCCCTCTGTTTTATTTATCTGGCAATATCCCAGTACTGATTAAATCCTACTCTCCTTTCCTCCATACCTGCATTCACATATATAAAAGTGGCTAGAAAAAAGCACACTCCTACGCTGACTGGTCTTCCTTTCAATCTGTGAGCACTAATTTCAGTAGGCTTTTCAAGCTGTTTAGCACTCCTAAGACATTTCCCTGCTTTCAAATAACCCAAACTTTTAAACTTAGAGCAAAGGTATTGAAACTTTTTCTGCTTGCAAATCTCCTAAAATAATTTTTCAGAATTATGTATCTCCTTTCATATTTTAAGTGGTATTTCAATTTTCATAAGAAATTTAAATAGTTGAAGGTCTTAATCACAGTGTATTGTAAATATCTCTATTTTTCAAAAAGTTTCAAAACTCTTTTAAAGGGCTCTGAAAGAATCTTAATATCAAAGTGGTTTGATATCTATCATTATCAATTTGAAAATGCATAAGCAAATTCTTCTTTATTAGTTAAAAACTTTGTATCATTCTACTTTCTCCTTGAACTCAATTTTTATTCCACCTAGGACATGGACTTTTATGATGTATTTTATAATTTAAAGTATTTTATTACCTATCCTATCATCACTTACTAAAAAAAAAGCACATATATAGTTAAATTAAAGTAGTTTAAATGTTCTTACTGTAAGGTTCTAAATGTTCAATATTTTCTGACTTAAGCTATCATTACAATCGTAATATCTTATGTATTTTGGTAAATAATCACAGAGCATGAAAGAATAAAATTTAAAAAGTACATAATAGCATATGGCTGGTTTTATTTGTCCCCAAATTTTTTTTGAAAAAATTTAAATTTACAAAGTTGCAAGGGTAGCACAATAAATACCTGTATGCTCTTCACCTAGAGTCAATGATTGTTAACACTTTACCATATTTGCCTCCCCCTTTCTCTCTATATGGTTTTCTTTCTTCACAGAATCATTCAAGAGGATTCATACAGGAGTGAGGACTGCACCATAACAGGGGAGGCAGAGTGCATGGACAGAACGTAGATCATGGGGGAGATGTAGTGGTGAGTGTATGTATGGAAAGCTTCTTACCTCTTCAGTTTTCTTATGAAAGAGGAATTGGGGTATGTGAGGAGAGCTGTTGGGAGTTTATAGAAAGAGGAGAAAGTTTTCATCAAGTCGGTCAGTGGGCATCAGTCTGGGGACAAGACCCTGGGGTGTACAAAGACCTTCAGCGGGTACAAGGCCATAAACCGGCTCAACACAATCCATTTCCATATGTATCGTCTCCTTATATTCTTCCTGCTACACTCTCCATCTCCCTGGTTTTAGGAGTCCTGTTAATAAAACCTTCCCACTAGCCGCAGCCTACTTCTTCTATCTCCATGGCTCCAACAGTGTTTCGGATTCAAAAGTTTTCAATTTGAGGCATTTTCTTTACTAGCCTCGTAGGATACCACATTTTTCTTGGTTTCCCTCCTTATTTATCACTCACTGCATCAGAGTTTCTTTTGCTTATTTATCCTCGTCCCTGACTATGAAATATTGAAGCACCTATGGCTGAAACCTTGAACCTCTTCTCTTCTTTATTATCACCTAGGTTTTCTCAGCCAGTCTTATGGCTGTAACAACCATCTATGTGTTTGCTACTCCTAATTTGCATCTCCAGCTGGTCTTTTCTCTGAACTCCCAAATTGTGCATCTACCACCTAGATGAGATCTCCATTAGGGTGTATATTAAGCGTATTTAATTTAGGTGTATATTAGGGTGTATATTAAGCGTATTTAATTTAGGTGTATATTAGGGTGTATATTAAGCGTATTTATATTAAGCGTATCATATTTAACATTATCAAGCCCAGACTCCTGCTAGTTCTGTCTCAAAACCTGCTATGCCTGAAGCCTTCCTCTCCCCAGACGAGTAATTCCATGTTTTCCAATGCTCAGGCCAACAACGTTGGAGTTATCCTTTTTTCTCTCTCCCAATCCCCATTGCCAATCCATCGGTAAAACCTATAGACTCTACCTTAAAGACATACTAAGAATCTGGCCACTTCTCATCACCTCCACCCTACCACTGTGGTCACAGATATCATGTTCTTAGTTGGACTTAGCACATTAGCCTCCTAATTGGTCACCTTGCTTCCTCCCTTGACCTCTTTAGCAGACCATTCTCAACATGGCGGCCATTCCACTGCTCGGAAACCTCCAGAGGCCAAAGTCCTGCCAGCCACCTAGGAAGCCCTTCGGACGGTCCCTCTTTACCTTTCTGACCTCTCCTCCTGCCATCTCACCTGCTTCCGTTCTGCTTCAGACATACTTCAGACATACATGCTGTGTCTCAGATGTACCAGACATGCCCTCACCGCACGCTTTTGCATCTGCTGTTCCTTCAGCTTGCTGCTCAGAGATTGCTGAAGCTCTCTGAGGCTGCCTTCTCTCAGTGAGGCTTTGGACCGTGCAAACTACCCCAGTGACTCCCTCCTGGTACTGCTATTCCCATGCCCTTCTTTATTTCTCTTCATAATGCTCGCTTACTGTTGTACTGTATTTTGCTTCTTTATTCATCATCTGTCTCCACCCATAAGGCAGAGATTTCATCTGTTTTTGTCACTGCCCTAACCTCTCCTTTGTGTTCTTCAGCCTGTATTCCTGCATGCCCCCCACCTCGGGTGTGAGAATATCTGTACCGGTGTATTTCTTCTTGATACGCCTTGAGGCTCCACCTCCTCTTCCAACAAGACTGTTTCTTTTGAACTGGGCATAGCTTCCGCCCCTGCATCTCAGCCAGGAGCCCCGGCCTACAAAGTATTGCGGGCACATGTAAAGCCGTGTATATCAACCGATTCCCTCATTCATGACCAATAAAGGTACATTAAAATTGGAGGCTGTCAGTATTTGCTTCTGACTCTCTGACCGTTTATTATTTTGAGTGAATTATTGGGTTTCTCCTTTCCTGTTTTCCCCTCTTCATTTAGGACAGACATCCTCCACCGTGACAAGTCTGTACTCCCTCTGCTTTCTGCACTCCTACATCTGCTTCGGATTCTGCTCTCTCTCTCCTGTCAGGGTATTCTGCTAACATTTTGAAATCCTTTACCTTAGACGCCAGGGGAAAAAACATTGGAGGTTGAAGCATGGCACCATTAGACATTTTTATGGATGGAATAAATCAGCTTTGTATTTTTATAGATTTGACAACCCAGCTTTCAAAGGCGTAACTGTAAAACATTACATATTGGAAAATATCTGGGTGGATCCCATAACCTTATTCTATCAGATATCTCACCTATTAATTATTTTCCCTTGCACTTGAGGATTTGAATGTGGCTGACAAAGGTGTTAAGAACTGAGTCAAGACAGCTTGCATTTACACACAGTTTAAATGCACATTCAGAATGATTTCCACCTTTTAAATGTGTGGATTATTATTCTGTGGTGTGTAACAGCGTGGCAAGGACGACATGGCTAATGCAATAATACAATCTTCCATCATTTTTATGAGACATTTGCATCCTTTTATGAAACACCTAATTGACAGTTGCCCCACCAGTCCTCCCCAATGGAACTGCCTATTAAATGGAATTTATGGCCAGTGCTTTTAAAGTCAGTTAAATGACATGAAATGAAAATCTATTTTAAATGATGTTCAATGAAATCTTTTCTCTGGCTGGAAGAATTGCATTTCAAGAAATATTTATTTATTGTGTAGTTGAACAAGCCAGAGTGTCAACGTATGGTGTGCATTAAGCAGTCCTTTTCTATGGGGATATATCTGCTACTGTTAGGAAGCACAATCCCAGACTTGGCTGTGGCCCTTCTGATGTAAGTCTGGGCACAGCCAGCAAAGTGCCCATACTTGGGGAACACATCCTCATCCTCACGCCGGTCCTCTAGATAGTCCTCATCCCACGTGTATTCTTTCTCTCATGTTAGTGCTCTCACTTACTTGTTTATCTCCTTCTGGAGTGTCACCTCCAACAGGACAGCAATTCTGTTTTGTTCATGGATGTATCCTCTAGCCGATGGTAGGTCTTCAATAAATTTTTGCTGAATGAATGAATGAATGAATTAACCAATCAATCAATACCCTGACTGCCTGGACCTCATTCCTTTTGTGATTTTGACACAGTATTTTATCCTCTTCAACCCATTAAGTTCTTATTCTACAAACCACTCAATTTTATGATGAAGCTGCTTTATTTATTATTTTAAGGAGGTAGATGAGCCACTGTAGCTAAGAACTGGCACTTCTTTCAACTGACTGATGGGTGAGTCTCACAGGGTTGCCCGTGACTTGGATGCCTGGATACCTTTCAAACTCCCTGATCCAGTCTGCCTGATATTTGGGAGGACTGGTGAGGTGAGTGAGCATAGACATTGGTTTGGGTTCGGGAAGGACAGTGACTTTATTTGAGTTTTGACTTAATTGAGGGTCAACGGGATGATCAACACCTGCACCTTCTATGACAAAGTGAACAAGGTTAGAACAGGATAGGTGGATGTTCAGCTGACTCTTTCCAGAGCTGAGCTGAGAATTTACCCTCATAGTGCTTCGAGGGAATGGGAATCTACTCTGAGCACTCAAATATTTTGACAATCCTATAATGTCTCAAAATGCAAGGACCCCATCTACTTTGTTTGCCTTTGTAGTCCCAGTGCCTAGCATTTTTTGTTTCATCAACATTGACTGTGTTTTGTGAGCAGAGGTTGGTATTTAGTAAACATTGTTGAATGAGTGAAGTCATTCATTCTTGTTTCTGGTTGATACTATTTTAGGGGCAGGTTCAAGTTTGTGGTGCCTGAACACACAAGTTTGTGGTGCCTGTTCGTTTTGTGGGGTCCCCTCTTTAATGAAAAAGAAAAAGCACAAAATGACAAGTTAGGCATGAATATAAATATTTATTTGGAAAGAGTAAAGAAATTATACCAAACTATTGGAAGTTTAAAGGTTCATTTCCCTTTTCCAACCTCTTTTTAACCAGTTGCCAGAGTACTTTCTTAGAAGGCTTCCCTGTTTTAATCTGGCTTTCCTCATGCATTTAGAACTCTGTAAAACTTCAGCAATTCTCAGCTTATGCACACGAAGCTCCCCAAATCTTAACTTACATTAGTTTCACAGTAAACCTACCTTTCTGATTGCTTCACCATAGTCTTGAAAACCTGAGAAGGTCTTAGATAGAACAAGGGTGGGAATGGGTAGAAAGAGAAAGAGAAAGCTCTTGACCAAGGTAGGCCATTGGACCTCTGAGAAAGCTCTAGAAACCATTTGAGACCTAAACTAAACCATAGTCCAGAAATGCTGCTGACACCAGGACATTCTGCATAGCCTTCTTTTGGATCTTTGCCATCGTTCCTGACTTGCCCTGTCTCTTGTGACCAGAGCTTGGCAGCCACCAACATCCTGCCTTTGGGTTGCTACTGGATCAAGCCTCCGGCATATGTAGAGTTGAATGAATTCCCACGCTCTATACTCTACTTGTCATCACTCAGTGGGGATAAAGTAAGGTCAATTGTTCTTTCTCTCATTTTTTCTTTCTCTTTCATCTTATTTTCTGTCTTCTCAGGGAGGGGAGCAATGTATGAGTAGTGATGTCCTTTGTTCCTCTTCTGAAACCTAAAAACAAGTTCTCATTTATAGAAGTATGTGATAGTCATTTTTCCTTTCCTGGGTCCCTTCAGTTCTTTCATAGATTTATATAATACATTTGTGTCACCCATCAGACATTGTAAATCCTTTTCATAGCGTTTTTAGGATGAGAGATGTTTAAAGCAGGGGAATTCAGTACAGTACATGTGTATGATATGTATAAAGGGTATGATGAGGAATTGAGATAGACGTGAAAACTTCTGGGGAACATATGCTATTTAGGAGGTAGGTGGAAAATGATAAATGTGGGACCACAGTAGATTGTAATGATGTATCATAATGAAGGTTTAAAAAAGGAGGGGGTGATGTCTGTCAGAATCCATGAGAGAGAAAAAATGCATCAGGCTGTATACTCTTCATGGAAGGGGTACTATATTCTGTGGAACTTTAGAGAGGGATGGGATTCCAGTCAGCATGGATGGGCTGAGAGAATAGAAGAAAGGAAAGCATTCCAGGTAACCAGTCCAGCATGCCAAAATTAGGAGAGTGTGGGGCATGTTCAGGGAAAAGCGAACATATAATTCTGCTGTAATGTGGGAGACTGTAATTGAGACGTGTTTAAATATAAATATGATATATTCATTATGTAAATATAAAATAAGTTTACAGTTATATACCTAAAATATAAATTAGGTATGCATTATGGATGTCCTTGAATATTGAGCTTAATAATCTATGTGAAAGAGAGTGTGGTATATTGAGGAAATCATAGAACTTGGAGCAAGAAGATCTGGGTTGGAGTATGACATTGCATGGTACTAGCTGATTGACTTTTGGCAAATCATTAAGCAATCGGAGGATCCCTAATAGAATGGTGGATTAATGTGTGAACTAGTGGTCATAAGATTACAGTGAGACTCAAAATGAAGGAAATGGTGTTTGGGCAATAAATTCTTGCAAGAAAAACTTACCAGGGCCTAGGTCCTAGGGGTCATGAGGGAATCACACATGCAGGGTTCTGTTCTCAAAGAGTTGACATGTTGGTCCAGAGACCCAGATAATATGTGCATAGACTAACCAAAAGGAAATAAAATAATTTCAGAGAGAGATAATTGCTGTGAAGGAAGGAGAACACACAATGCGGAGAGAATAATGAGACAGGGTAGAAGAGTTGGGTTTTTGGTAATTTAAATAATGTAGTCGTGGAAAGCTTCATGGAAGAGTGGACAACTAATGGAAATTAGCCGGAAATGTGAAGATCTGAGGGTCTGGAGTTCCAGCAAGACCACAGAGAAGGATCAGAGGATGACCAGTGTGGATGGAGGGCAGGGGGAGATGGAGGAAACAAGTTCCTTAAAATTTATGCTTGGAACAGATCACCTAAGGCCACATGGTTTTGGGGAAGGAGTTTGTTTTTTATTCCAATGGCAATGGGAAATTGGGTTGGGAGGTGGGGGGGGCACCATTTATTCTACGAGAAGAGAATTGTAGCAGGGCATGAACGGAAGTAGGGAAGACCAGACAGGAGGCCACTGTGGTAATTTAGGCAAGCAATGGAGGTGGTTTAGAGAGAGTTGTTGTTGGGAGACAGAAATACATGGCTGGATTTGGGTTATTTGGAGTATTACCATGAAATTGCTGATGCATTAGATGTGGCCATAGATAAAATGCTAAGTGGAAGTGCTTTGTAATTGGAGAGTGCTGTGTGCACATCAAGTACTAACACCGCTTGTTTTGGCAGCCAGGAGGGAAAGCCAACAGTTTTGATAGAGAGTGACATGAAGCAGCACTATGGTGAGGGAACCCTCCAGTCTCATATGAGCGCAGGAAAGATGGGCAGAGCTCAGGAAGGAGTATGTGTCAGCCCAGCACATCCCAACTTCAACATGCACATAGATCACATGGGGATCTTGTCAAAATGCAGATTTGGTTTGGTAGGTCTCAGGTAAGTCCCGAGATTCTGCATTTGTAATGAGCTCCCAGGTGATGTCAAAGCTGCTGGTCTGCAGGTCGCACTCCCAGCAGCAAAGAGTTCAGGAGAATAACTCAGCTGAATGTGAATGAGGGCTTGAATGGGGAAGAGGATGGATATAGAGAAGAGAGCTCTTGCTTTTACAGTAAATATGGAAGAGCAAAAGGGAATCATGAAAATGAAGTTTTGAATCAAGATAACCAAGAAACGATGGTGTCAATAACATGAATCCTCAAAGCAGGAGGAAGTTTGAGGAAAGGAAGAGGATGAAGTTTCCAATCCCCATTCTTTTTTCTTGTGCTGCTGCGTGGGGACTGACTTGGTTTCTTAGAATAGGAGCCCTGCCCCCCGCCGCCGCTGTTTACTATATTGTTTGGAACAATGATGAGTCAAAGATTCTAGTGTCTACTGTGTGTTGCTGAACTTGAGAACAAGAGACTGAATTTATTTAAAGAGCCATAAGGGAGAGGAGAACTGAGAACTTCATTCCAAGTCATGTGGTTGGAATTTGAACTAGTAAATCATCTTGGAAGTTAAGAAAGGCCATGTTTCCTTGGACCGAGCTGTCCTAGTCCCTGTATGTTTACAGCTGAGCATTCTCGAGGTCAATTCCCACCTCTATCCCCTGCACGTGACATGCTGCTGACTTCAGATATCAATGCCATAGAGTCTGAGGACTGGTACTAGTACATCTGTGTGATGTTAATAATGATACCAGCCCACGTCACAGAACACTATGCCAAGCACTGTGCCAAGCATTTCGTAGTTATTTCATGAAACTCCTACAATTCCAGGAGCAAGGTGTTACTAGTATTATCCCTCTCCATCCCAGACACGTCCACCCCCACTTTGTAGCCCAGGGGTGTGAGGTTTTGTGAGGCTGGGTGTTTTTCCAAGGTCCCACAGTAGGGTGGCAGAGCTGGAATTCAGATTAACCAATTAGGTAGCTTTTCCAACAAGCAGGCCCAGGGAGTCTGGTTCTTGGAGCCCCACTCTGAACCTACTCCAGAATCATTGTACCGTATGCTTACCTGGGCTTAAAACAGGGACCTGGCCTAGCAATTAATCAGTTTAATTGGGCTCTGGTCATAGCTCTGCCCTTAATTATCTGTGTGACCCTAGGCAAAGCACTTGAATTTTCTGAGCTAAAATATTCTCACCCGGAAGAAAAAGAGGATAGCTGGAGTTTTCTCAGGCACGGCTATCCATCAGAATCAACAGAGGAGCCTTTAACAGATTCTGAGGACAGGTCTCCCCTCTCCCCCAGAGATTCCAACTCACTTAGTTTGGCCAAGAACTCAGGTGTTAGAACTTTTAAACAGCTTCTCAGGGCTTCCAGTGGACAGCCAGGCACGAGCCCCTAGTCTGGTTGATCATTCTTTGAAGAAAGTAAAGGAAAGCCCACATCTGTCACTATCTTTCTAAGACTTGGTGATGCAAATCTCCGCGTGACGCAGGCATCAGACTCTTGTCACCATCAGGACTCATATTTCACAGGGACTTTTGTCCTGGCCACAAAGCCTAGGTGAGGCTCTGTGATCTGACACATTAGACTTTGGGAGGTAATAAAAAGTTTGGATTTTATAAGGGAAGAATATGAACATAGGATAGATAATCCCCCCTCCCCCTTTTTGTTTTACAAGAATAGAAGCTTCTTGTCCAGACTGGCCCTCCGAGGAGCCTAGTTGGGTACTCTGTGTGCTGACAGATAACCTGGGGTTGAGACGTGTGCTTGAGTCCAGCAGGATCCGCCTCAATTTGGCTGGGAAAATGTAGTCACTGGATGTCTGAGATATTACAAAGAATGACATGAAAGCAAGGCATGAGCTCTATGTGGAAATTATTTCATCCTGAGGGTTTGGCTGTCGAATACCCTCCGGGCTTCTCAGACTGGCTTCAAGGCAGCCCCTGGTGCTTCATCAAACCCCATTTAATGGAGGCGCATGGTGACTAGTCACCCTCACCCGAAGGTTTCCCAGTTGGGGGGCCCCATCCTCACGAATGGTGCCAATACGTTTCTATTTTATGATTCTTTAGTTGTAAGCATCAGTGTATTTCTAAGTTGTCCTGGCAAAGCCAAGCCTGGGCCACTTCCCTTCCACCCCCACCTTTTTCCCACTTCTGGTCCTGAACTGCTGAACCCAAAGATGTTTGCCTTCCGTGGCAGGATGACATCAGCGAGGAGGCAGTCCCTCGGCCGAGGGAGCCAAGTCCTCAGACATGATCTCGGAAGTAGGACAAGTACATTTTGTTTCTGAGATTCAACCCAGAGAACTGCTTGGTCCCCTAAGCATGTGCCAAGTGTGTTTGCGCAACCTTAGGAGCCGCTTCCAGAATATGGTGTAAGAATTTGCCAAGGGTTTCATTTCTTTGGGGAATGAACATACATGCATGGCATGACCGGTGCTGGCCAGACATGTCTGTGTGAGTGGGTGGGGTGGAGGGGGGACCCCAAACTTTAAAAAAATTAGGGTCCTGAGAGAAGGTCTCCCTGGCTGGGCTAGACTCCAGACCCAACTTGGCAATGCTCACTCCAGCAGGGACATGTGGCCAGGCAGAATATTGAGATTGAGTTGGCCAGGTCACGGTTCCATTTTGTTTTGGCTCAGGGTCTGTTAATCCAAGGGCAAGGAGCAAGAAAAGCTACCAATTTGGCTGCTGATTCTGAACATTTGCTCTGCATTCTTGAATCCTCCTGGTTCAAGAGAACTTCCTTGCTACTCTTCCCTGCCCCAAGTCATGGGACAAGAAAACACACACACACACACACACACATGCCCTATACACACACACATGAACTCATGCACAGATATAGAAGGCTGCAACCTTTTAGGAAATGAAAATCATCAGTTGCCCGTGTGCCTACCTTCACATTCCTATTGGGAGAAATCACGGACTGTAAAGATGGGTGTATACCTATTAACAATCAAATTTAAGAACTGACTACTGTTGATGTCTTTCAAAGGTTAATCTGATAACAAACCCCTCCATTTCGTAGTGCTTTACAGTTTGCAGGACAATTTCATATTCTCATTCGATCAGCCCCTTTTGTGAAGGGGGGACTCATTTCCTTTCCATTTTAACACCCGAGGAAATGGTGGATCAGAGAGTTTAAGTGACCCAGCAGTTAAGTTCCAGGATCATGATAAAAAAACATGGATCGGTCCCATCCAAACTCTCTACCACGTGGGCTCTCTAACCTTGATCTTAGAAAGATCGGAGCTTAACAGGCACAGGAGTCTTCTATTTACAGGGCTGGATGCTAGGGCCTGGTGCCTCCGAGTGGCCCAAGGATCAGCAGCAGCACCCACATCTCTTGGGAGCCTCTCAGAGCAGCGGTACCCAGGCTGGGTGACTCATGTGCACAGTCAAGTGTGGGACGCCCTGGGAGGGCTGTGGGCTTTTCATCTCACTTCTGCCACAGACAGGAGTCCCTGAGTGCCAGAACTGCAGAAAAGCTGGGAAACTAGGGAGAAATAGCCACAGGGGTTTCCCCTCCCTGGAGGTTCTGCCTCTGGGATGAGCCCAAGACACTGCTTCACTTTGAAAAACTCCCCAGGTGGTTCTGAGGCAGATTTAAGAGCCCAATGGAATAGATTATCCCTGAGGTTTCTTCCTGCCTTTTGTGAGTCTGAGAGCCTTGTCCTAAGGAACATGCCTGTTTACATGTATGCTTTGTCCCCTCCTGGGGTTTTATTTATGTTTCAGGATTCATACAACATTCTGCACGGAGTTCAGCCTTTTCCTTGGGCCCTGAGACTGTGCACTCTTGACTCTTCCTTTAAGAAGTGTTCCTCAGAGTGCCGACCCCCCACCCCCGACGCCATAACTGTGCCAAGGTGGGGGATTCTATTCCCTTCCTCTGCCCAGGAAAAGGAATTAAAAAGTCTGAAAGAGGCCCCGGGCAGGCACAGCCACCAGCGTGAGGGGCTCCCGACCTTTAACTGAGGAGCCCTGGCTGGTACAAGACCTCCTCCAGGGCTGAAGCTCCAGGTAGGGAGGAGTGCCCGCGCACCCTCTCTTAGGTAAAGCACTCAGATATCCCTTAGAACTGGCAGAAAAGTTAGCATATTGCAAATGTCACCAAGAGAGCCAAGACACAAGTTTCTGCCAAGATCTGGCTCCCGGGAAAGGCTTGGCTGTTTCTGGTAAGGCATGGAGAGTCCCCAAGACATGGTTGTGTTTATTGTACATCTATAAAAAAAAAAAAAAAAGAAGAAAGAAAGAAAAAGAAAAAAAAAAGCAAATACCAAAACAAAACCCACATTTCCCTGTGTGTACAGAGTCATGCTCTAGGATTTGGGAATGTGTTCGCTCTCCTGTTGAGCCATCTGCTTGAGATATCAAGAAGGAAAATTCATTAGGGAGAGATTATGCTGGGGTCAGGAGAGGACAGCTGGACAGCCAAGGCGCCTGAGCCAGCTCATGTGTGAGGGAGCTCATAACTCTGGCTGTCCCGCATTTCACTCCTTCTTAGATATGCAGGGATGACGCCAGGCAGCAGGACCCATGCTGTTTGCTGGGTTTTGCAAAACAATCTAGAAATGGGCAGAAGTTTCTTGCAGAGCCCCGCCCTGTTGCTACCTATCTTTCAGGCTGACATCAGTGCTGCTCAGGTCTCGCACTGGACATGTGGGGACACGTGCTTCCTCTGGGTGCCACACACAGTCGGCGGGCAGTTGTGGCCATTCCTGGCTTCGGGCTTGTGCCGGTCCCATCCCTCTTTGCTAACTGGCTTTCTTTGTCCCTCCTTGTCTCTATGCTTAGCAGCTGCATGGCTAATTCTTCTGAGTTCCTCTCTCCAGACTTCTTGGATTCCTCTCATCACCTCTTTCCTGTCTCTTCCTGGCCCAGATACTCAGGGCACAACCCAACTCCCAGAGCTAGACTTCCCACTTTGCCTCCCAAGCTCAGGATCCCAGAGAATGCGGAAATACTGGAGGAGAACCTCTCTTGGATCGCGGGGCTAGAGGCAGGAAATCTTCTGGGCCCTTGGTGCCCAGCATCTTTGCTATTCACCCTCTCCACAGGAATCGGCTGTCCTTCTGGCACCCCACTGTAGGTCAGCGTTGTCACCATCCATCTGTTAATGGAGAGGCCAAGGCAGGGAACAGTCCTGTTCTCCCGAAAGGTCTAACAGCAGGATGTGGGCAGTGTGGTTGAGTGGGCCCTCAGATTACAAAAGCCCGTGGTTCTCAAATCCTGCTATGGCTTGGAATCCTCTTGGATAGTTACAAAACATACCAATTCCTGGGCCCTGCTCCCAGAATTCTGACCTAACTGGGCTGGGGTGATGCTCAGGTTAGATATGTCTTTTTTTGCAAGCTGTTGGCTGGGTGGCAAGCCCTTGCTCTGGTAGGGTCTTCAATCCTATCAAATCCCCACTTTCAAGGTGCTGGCTGGCTATGGTATTTCTCAAAGTCAAATTCTGAACAGGAATAGCTCAAGTTTGCTGACCGAGTGGGGGGAGGCCAATGCGAATGATAGTGTTAGGAAAAATGCAACTTGGTTGCTGCCTGGCACAGATAGTGGCTTATTAATGGCTAACGAAGTGTGGCCTGATGATGCTCCCGGGGGGGCTGGCTGGAATGAGTAAGATGGGGGAATCCAGCTCATTTGTAATTACGTGTGAGTACGGCTCATGGGCTTCATACACCTCCTGCTCTCCTTACGACCTCTGTGCGTGGAAGCAGACTTTTCTGCTGCTTATTCCATTATGCTGTGTGTGTAGCCTAATGGCTTCTAGATTTGTCCTAATCTCTTTTGCGAGGGAGCACCTTTGCAATGGGTATCATTTCCATATCTGTCTTAATTACCCTTTCTTAGGAAGGGAGTGGGAATGGGAAGGGAGGCTTTCGATTGCATGCAGCTGGGCTGATCTGGGCTGCTGGGAGAGAAGGGGCTGCCTGCTTCTAGCAGCCCACACGAAACTGGCCCCTGAAGACAGATCAACACACCTCTCCTCCTTGCTCGTTGTGGCAGCCAGGTGTGCCCTTGATTCAAGAGTGTGCCTTTGGATATCATGTCTGTGGCAACAGATTTAGGAGGAGAGCTTTTTAGAAAGGGACATTTGCACAGTAGCTGCACCCCCTGTTGGTGGGGTTTCCCCACAAAAGAGTTAGAATCAGGGTTATCAGGGATCCCAAATGTCATTTAGCCTTGGGTCACATGCTCAAGTGTTTTTGTAGACCCATCTAATGGAACTCTCTGTGATGTTGACAATACCCAGTTCAGCGGCCCCCTAGCCACACAGTGGCTATTGAATCTTGAAATTGACCAGAGTGACTGCGGAACTAAATTTTTAAGATTATTTAATTTTAGTTTCCATTTAAATTGAAGTAGCCCCATGACTTAGGGGCCACTGGTTTGGACTCCTTGGATCTACAGTTGGGCAAGATGGGTCAACATGGCGGGGGGGAGTGACCAGGGCCCACGTACAACCTGAGGGCATGTGGGGACACCTGTCCTGTCTAAAGGAGGCTCACTTCACCCCAGAAATAATTGCCATGTGAGAATATGACAGGCCCAGTGGTAAAATGTTCTCATTTTTAAAGAGAAGACAACAATTCAGGATTTTATTTGAAGTCTCCTATGTTTTAAAGGCTGGAAACAGTTCAAATATTTTAAAGAGGCTGTAACTTTTCATCTAGTACAATTTCTTCACTTTACAGTTGAGGAAACTGAGACTCAGGGAGATGGTATGTCTTCCTCAAGGCTACATAGCAAATGGGTGACCCAGGCATCCTCGGTCTGCATTCTGAGTCTATCCACTTGTCTCTTAATTGCTGTCTGTGCTGCTTTACTGTATTCTCATTCTAGACATTGCCTATTTAATCCTCTACACTTTTTTCATCTTACCAGCCTGACCTATGAGCTTGTTTCCTTTTCTGATTCTTCCAGCCAAGAATCTTCCCCAAGCATATGAAATGCCCCCATGGCAGAGGAGAGGGGATTTTTGCCTCTTGGATTTAGGGGGCTGGAAGCAGTCTGTCTAGAGGTCTGAAATTTCTTTGAAGTTTCATATTTTATCTTTCAAAAAAGCCTATGCAAACTTGGCAGTCTACTTCTTAATATATTTGTGCTTATTTGATATTAAGACACAATCCTCTTTCCCATCTTCAAGTGAAACTGAAGTTCCCCAGTGAACAGATTTGTCTGTGGTTTCATGAACTATCTGGCCCATGGCTTATACCATTGTTTACCTCATACCCCTGTTTGAAAAGTACTAATGCATGACAGACAATTTCATGGTCGATTTAAATTTCTTTGTCATCCCAACTTTTCACCTTGTAATAGGTAGAGAGGAGACTTCTTGTTTGGGGGAATGTCAGAATTTCTAGTCTTTTCTAGAGAGATGTGAGTAGTTTGGGGACGTGAACTTGGATCCTATCTCCCTGTCCTTGCATTTCAAATATTTTAAGGGCATAACTAGAGAGGTCGTGTAAAGTGGGGAACATAACCAGAAGCAAAGAGATCAATGCAAGGTCACTGCTATTTGAATGATGTTTTCTCCCAGGCTGCTGTTGTCTTCAAAGAGAAAGGCACAGGAGAAGTGGATGGGAGTGACCAGGGAGGAAACCACGTTCTGGGGAGGTAGTGAAAATGGCCTTAATTCAGCCTTCAACAGCACATGCCTAAGGCAAGCTGAGGCGGAAATCCCAACTCATGGCTGTATCTCTTGAAGACAGAATGCAGAGGAAAGAAAGGCAGCTCTCACAAAGAGAAGCCAAAGGCTTTCAGTCGTGTTCATTTTGTTACTCTGCGCCTGCTCCAGGTTCCAACTTCTTTTCTGTGTTTTTACGTTATCCTCATCTCACCTGAGAGGTTTCCAAGTCAATGAGAGGATGGAAAGGAAAGTTCAAGAATCCTGGCAGTGACTTTGTACCTAGTCCCAGCTTAATCAAGTTAGCAGCAGAAGAGCTGCTCATGAGCCCATCCAGAAATGGCTCATGAGCATTTTTACTTAGATAAGAGACTGGGAAAAGATGGGACTCTTTGCCTATTTACTTTTATTCACAGAGACTAGAGTGCAGCGCTGTGCATTGTAGGTTCTCATGAATGTGATTGGTCTGACAAGGAGCTTTGTTTATTCTAGCCAAATTCTCAGGCCCCTTTGGTCGCCTTCTGACATATATATTTAAATTTTGAATTCACCAGAAGACAGCCACAACTTCAATTATTACTCTCTCAAACTTTTATCTCCCCCGAACATCACCCCATAGTTTGAATTGCCTACTAGATACATCCTTCCTGTCGAGGTATCATAAGTCCTATCAAATTTAAATTTTGCTCAACAGAATTTATCATAGTTTCTCCCAAACCTGCTCTGTTTTTTATACTTTCTCTCTCGGGTAGTGATAAGTGGCTCACTCAGTTTCTCAGTTAGATACCCCTCCATTTATCTTGGATTTCTCTCCTTTTCCTACCACATTCAATTAGTTGCCTCTCTTGTCAAATTTCTTCTTGTGTATTTGGCAGTGTTCACACTGCCCCACCGCTGTGACTTGGATTCATATTATCATGTCTTGTCTAGACTATTGCTGTGGCCTCTCCACTATTCTTTTTCCCTGACCTCTCATCACTCTGGTATCCAGAGGGACTTTAACACTGACCTCATGAAATCATTAGAAAAAAAAAAATGGATACAACTGAGGTCTTCTGCTTTAGATTCTCTCTTGCCCACTGTTGTTCTGGAAAAAGGTTTCAATTCTTTGTAAAAGTTGCAAGATTTGTCCCAAACTGACCCCATTGAGTTCTCCCACCTAAGCTTTTCCCAGTTTCACCTACACACTTGACCGTCAAGCCAGAGGACCGTGCTTTCCTCGTTCCTCAAATCTGGCACACCCTTTTACGACTCTGCGTGGTTACCGTGCCATCATCTGTGTCTGGGAGGCTCTGTTTATTTCTTATCCGTCTTTCGAGTCCAATTTCCGATGCCAATTCCTTTTCAAATTTCCTCCAGCTCTTCTAGTCAGGATTAGCTAGTCCACCTCTTATCCTTCCCCACCTGGCTCTTCTATGGCTGTGAAGCTTTGTGATCTCCTGGTTTTACAGCTCATGTATATTCTCCGCTGGACGGTGAGATCCTGAAGACATGTACCCGGCCTATCTCTGTGTCCCTAGGGCTAGCACAGTGCCAAGCTCAAGGTAGGGGCGCAGTGAACATTTGTCCTAATGCTCATCTTACTAATCATGTGGCTGACCGTGAGCCCCTTACGAGAAGGGATTGAACCTTATACACCTTTCCATTGGTGATGCCCATCATACACTTGTGCTTTCTAAATGTTTTTGGACTGGATGGATCAGACATTTCCAGAAATACACTTTGCTGACAACGATCTCTCTATCGCCCAGGTTCGTGGCCTTGGAAAGTCATAAATCACTGTCAGGAGGGAATGAAGATTCCTGAAGACCAACAGTCCAGCATGGCAACCATGCTTTTTGGGTTCTTTTTATTTCCACCCAGAAATTATACTAAGAAGGTTGATAACTACTATTTGCTGGGCCGACAACATGTCAAGTTTTGCATTAGAAATTACCTCATCCAATTAGCATTTCTTTAAAGGCAGTTATGATTGAACTAGGGCTATCATCCGAAAAACCCTGGAATTTATTTAAAATTACCTTGTGCACATCTGAAAGACTCAAATTATTGTTTAAGCCCCTCAGACATTACACCACTAATCCTTTTCTAATGATCTCATCTTAAGAAATAGCACCGGCAGGAGGACTGCTGAGCCTCCCCCCATAACAACATAATGAGCAGATTTGGGTATTTACATAATAACTCAGAATGATTTCAGGGCATTTTAGACAAAATGTACAGCCACTTAGATGGCTGTCGTTGTGGTTATCTCATCGCTTTTAGAAATTAAATGGGGGAAAGAAAAGGAAAATCTGGGAGTTTTTGCATCTGTTGCACTTGGTTTAGCTACTTAAATGATCTGGGTCGGAAGCAAAGTGCCACCATTAGGAAATCTGGTTCACAGAAAATGCAACCATTGATGCTTTGAGCAAGAGATCAAAAATCGACCTGAATTAGAAGCAAATAGATTCCAGAAATCCTTTTGAAAATGTCTACTATTTAACATATAGTGGGGAAACTGATGCTCCTAGGGTTGAGATAAGTTACCAAGTTACTTATTCCTGACTCCTATACCATTTTTAGTTAGTATTTTACTTCTATCTCCTTCTCTCTTTTTTAACTTGACAGATTGGACATAATAGTTATTATTTTGTACTTTAAAATATTATTATTATTATTATTATTATTATATTATTTTTAGAGAGAGTGTGTGTGAAAGACAGAGGGGAGGGGAGGGACAGAGGGAGAGAATCTCAAGCAGACTCCCCACCCAGTGTAGAGCCTGACGCGGAGCTCGAACTCATGACCCCGAGATCATGACCTGAGCCGAAATCAAGAGTCCGACGCTTAACTGACTGAGCTACCCAGGCACCCCTGTACTTTAAATTATTTACCCACATGTTTGTTATTTTCTTGTCTCCTCATTTCTTCTTGAGAATAATTTTATTTCCCTCTGTGATCATTTTCTTCTTTCTGAACATCATCGTTTCCAAGTTTTTTATTGAGTGTTGGTGATGATCTCTCCAGGGTTTTTCTTTCTTGAAATTATGTTAATTTCACTATCATATTTGAAAGGTAGTTTTGCCAGATTGTCCATGATTTGCTCTCAGTTGTTTCTGTTTGCAAGCCAACTGTTGGGCTAATATTCTTTGTAGATTGTCTCCCTTTTTCTCTGGATGCTTCTCTGTCTTGGTGATTCTGCAGTCCCATGTTGCAATGTCTGGGTGGGGCTTTCTTTGGAAACATTGTGTTTGTCGAACTTCAGGTATCAGAGAATTACTGAGTCAACTCTAGAAAAGGCTCCATTATCTCCTTTGGTGCTCCCTTCAGATACACGTTGGAATTTTTTCCTTGACCTCCTTGCCTCTTATCCCTCTTTCATATTTTCATCTCTTTACCATTTTATACTGCATTTTTGGCAATTTTTCTCAGCTTGATCTTTTTCACTAAATTTCCCTTCAGTTCTGACTAGTTACTTCAGCTTTTGTTTCTCAAAGATTTAATTGGCCTTAAAAAATATCTGTCCAATTATATTTGACAGTCTCTTATTTCTCTGCCAACTTTTTGATACTACCTTTCCTCTTCTCTATTGTGCTAAAAAACACGTAACGTGAAATCTACCCTCTCAACAGATGTTTATGTGTGCAGTACAGGATTGTTAACTATAAACACCGTATTGTACAGCAGCTCTTTAGAACTTTTTCATCTTCCTGTCTTTCATTTTTTAAACATATCAAATGTATTTTGTATTCTTAGCTGATAATCCTGTTATCTGTGATCTTACATTGTCTGATCTTGCAAGTTGTTCCTTCTGTTGACCCTTTACAAGGTGGCTTGTTTTCTTTTGTATTGTGGAATCTCTCCCTTTCTTTCTTTTTTTAAATTAAATTAAATTATTTTTATTTTTTAAAGATTTTATTTACTTATTTGACACAAAGATAGATAGATAGATAGATAGCACAAACAGGGGGAGTGGCAAGCAGAGAAAGAGGGAAAAGCAGACTCCCCACTGAGCAGGAAGCCCAATGTGGGGCTGGATCCCAGGACACTGGGATCATGACCTGAGCTGAAGGCAGATGCTTAACTGACTGAGCCACCCAGGCATCTCTTTCCCTTTCTTTTTGCAAATACCTGTTTATTGAACATGATTATCAGAATTCTTTGAGATGTGTGGTGATGTGTATTCCTCTTTAACTAAATTTTTAGTTGACAGTTTTAGACTGCATGCTAGGCTCGAACCATTTTAAGGGTGGGCTTATGATCAAATATTCTGAGTTCTTCCCCCATTTTCTCCCCACCCATCCATCAAGAGCGAAGGACAGAACAGACTTATATCCATTCCCTCTCCAGTAGATTTTCCCATTCTAGAGTCACTCATTGAGAGTGTTTCCCCTCTGAGGTCCTATTTATTGGTTTCTTTGTTTGTTTGTTGCCAGAATTCACTGATGTCTCATCATACTCTCGCCCAGAATTGCTTCCTATCCTGTGGGCACGGAACCTCTTAAAACCCAGGCATTAGGTCCCTGGTGGTCAGCAGACAACGCAATGCTGGCTCCAGTAGCAGGTGCCCACCTTGGATTCGTGTTTTCTCACTGTTTCTGCCTTTGAGAATTGTGCTTACTTTCTTTCAGCTCTACCATATGTTTCAAAACACATTTTCCAATTTATTCCATGTTTCCAGTATCTCTGAACCTCTAGTTAGTTGAGCTTCCAGAATACAAGAGTTATCATTCTTGTCTGAGAGTTAAGAAACACATTTCACCAGTGGGCTAAGTGACTTGGCAAATAATCTGTGTCTACACTAGATCCTCAGGCCAGTATCCCAGCTCTCATCTTAGCGGAGAATGCAGCAGTCATTCTACCAGCTCATACTATAAAGATATTCAAAGGGCAAATGATGACCTTGTTTCATACCTCTTTAAGAACATAGAATTAGAGAGGAAATTCTTCTTGCCCCACTTTCCAAACCTACCATACTTTCATACTCATCCTTACTGTTCTGCCTTCAGTTTCTGTGGGTAAAATTTCTTCTTTTACCTAAGTCTGCCCTTTCTATCTGCAGGTGCTTTGGACCCCTTCCTCTTGGTAATCATCCATTTTTTTGGCCGGCACTCCAATTCCTCTCTCTGTTGGACTATTACCATGATTTCTGGTGTACACATGGAAAGACCCATTTTCTTTGACCCCATATCTATCTCTAGGCACAACTTCATTTACCTGCTGTTCTTGACAGCGACAGCAACTAATTCAAAGTATTTCAATGTCATGATCTCCACTCCTTTTCACATCCTTTCCTGCAACCCATTATAGCTGGGCTTCTATACCTTCCAATTTTATGTGTTAATAAATAAGATCAGCTCCATGTTGTCAAGACCAGTGATCATTGATCTATTCTTATCTTACTTGACCTTTGGGCAGCATTTTGTACCACTTCCTATTCTCTTTTTTCTTGAAACACTTGTCGTCTTCTTTGCTTGTATAACTCTGCTGATTTGGTTCCTACCATAAAAGTTTGCTCCATCTTAAGTCCCTCTCTTCTTCCAGACCTCTAAATTTTGGGGTACTGTGAGGGTCTGAACTGGACTCATCTTCTTTTCTCCATCCATACACTCTTGTAATTCCAATGGCTTTAAATTTGGAAATGACTCTCAGATTTGCCTCTTTAGCTCAGACCTCCACTGTGCCTCCAGCACCTGGGATGGTATCTAACATAGTATGTACAAATGAATCTAGAAAGGGACCCCTGGGTGGCTCAGCCAGTTAAGCAGGCAACTCTTGATTTTGGCTCAGGTTATGATCTCAGCATCCTGGGACCAAGCCCCCTGTTGGGCTCCATGTTCAGTGGAAAGGCTGCTTCCAGGATTTTCTCTCCCTCTGTCCCTTCCCCTACTTGCACTCTCTCTCTCTGTCAAATAAATAAATCTTTAAAAAAAATCTAGAAAATAAGAAGCAATAGACCGAAAGAACATCTCGAGGACTCAAAATCTAAAGTCTGAAGTGCTTTCAATCAGGTGAAATGGATGTGAATAGAATCTTGGAATCACTGCCCTTCACCTGGTTCATGCTGACATCTTCAAAGAATTGTGGCAAAAATCCATGAAATTCTTGGTATTCCTTAGAAGAAAAAAAAATCCAATTTAAGACTCCTCTTCATGTAAAGCTTGAAAATGGACTGGTGCAGTCTACTGCTCCTTGAAATATCCTGAGCTTTATAATGAAATATTTAGAATAGGAAAGAAATTCACAAACCCTGGGGCAATAGACATCAGAGCACTAGAGGAACAAATCCTTTTCAAATCTGGGTTGCTTTTTTCAGAGAGGGATAAGTGTGTGTGTGTGTGTGTGTGCATGTGGGCCAGGGAGAGTTAGGGGTGGAAGGGCATTGACTATAACATTAGTGAAGGAAGGGAGAGGAAAGGTAATGTTCCTTAAAAGATAAAACCCGTGTGGTGTCATGTCTGGCAAGAAAGGTACAGATTGGCTCAGATAGACAAGCAGATCCAGGAAAGGCAGGATGATAATTAATTGCACAGCTCCTTCAACCCAAGGCGTTCTCAGATGGACTCCTCCAGGGGTCCCCATTAGTCCTGGGCTTATTTGAATTCTGGCTAATGATCTGGAGAACCGTGTTACCAGTCTACTAATGACTCTGAATCACATTCATTTTGAAGCCTTATATCATCAGCATGGACTGAAAAGAATGCGCATTGTATAAATTTCTATTGCCACTGTAACAAATTAACACAATTTAGTGATTTGAAACAATATGAATTCATTACCTTATAGTTCCCTAGGCCAGAAGTCTGAATGGTCTCAGCAGGCTCAAGTCAAGGTGTTGGTCAAGCTGCATTCCTTCTAGAGATTTTGGGGGGAGGAACTATTTCCTTGCCCTTCCAGCTTCTAGAGACCTCTCTTGGTCCGTACTCAGACCACTCCATTTCAGAACCAGCAATGGGGGATCGAATCCTTCTTCTTCTGCCATCTCTCCCTGGTTCTCTGCAGCCAGGAAAGAATCTCCCCTCTGAAGGACTGTGTGATCATACTGGGCTACCCGGATAATCCAGAAGAGTCTTCCCAGTTTAAGGTCCTTGACCTCAGTCATGTCTAACACTCAGGCTAACAATTAAGTGAAAGCCAGGGGAGGCCCAAGAGCAATTCTAAAAAAGTTATGCCTGTGCAAACATCTCAAAGTATAGACAAGGATCCCTAATGAGAAATGACAGGCTAGAATAAAGGTTGGTCAGTTTTAATCAGATATAAGAAATTAACATTAAGAGTGGGGATGTGGGGGGCGCCTGGGTGGCTCAGTGGGTTGAGGTCTCTGCCTTCAGCTCAGGTCATGATCCCAGGGTCCTGGGATCGAGCCCCACATCAGGCTCTCTGCTCAGCAGGGAGCCTGCTTCAACCTCTCTCTCTGCCTGCTTCTCTGCCTACTTGTGATTTCTGTCAAATAAATAAATAAAATCTTAAAAAAAAATCTTTAAGAGTGGGGATGTGGTGGACAAGATAGTGACCTCCTGAAGACATCTACGTCCTAGCCCCTGTGGCTATATGCCCTTATAATTTGGCAGTCAGTAGTATAGTTTATTATGCCATATGCATGGTCAGAGGGACTTTGCAGAAGTGATTGAGTTGAGGCTCTCAATATGGAGGGATTGTCCTGGATGATCAGACTGGGCCCAGTGTGATCACGAGTGTCTTTACAAGTGGAAGAGGGATGTAAAGGGACAGAGAATCAGAGGATGGCAGCGTGAGGAAGATTCAGCCTGGTGTTGGTGGCCCTGAACACAGAGGGGCTGGGGGCCAGAGAATGCCCGCTCTGGGAGGGGGAAAAGATAAGGAAACGGATTCTTACTGGTGCCTATGGAAGAAACACAGCTCTCCCTACCCGCCCAGGACTTGATTTCAGCCTAGTGACACCCATTTTGCTCCTCTGACCTTTGGAGCTATGAGATAATACATTTGTGTTGTTTTAAGCCACTAGATTTGTAGCAATTTGTAGCAGAAGTCGTTGGAAACTGATAGAGGGGAGGTGGGTCTGCTTCCTGCAAAGAGGTTTAATGCTACATCCACCTTCCCTCAAAGTTTGACTGAAAGGCTGTATATATACATAAACTATAGTACAGTCTTTGCTATTTAAGTGTATTTCCCTCTTTCATAAGCTTCCTTTGATCAGGAGCGCAGAACGCCGACAGAACCCATAGACACACACTTGCGAATAAACAGCGTTGAGCTTCTGCAGGACAGGAGGAATTGTGAAGCCTGGGTTGGAGAAAACAAAATACTCTCCAGTTTGGGGCCTACCAGCAGTGTGGCAGGGTGACCCGCAGCATCTCTCATGTTCAGACCAGGGTGTGAAGTGTTCTTAACCGTCTGACCTCGGACTCTAAGTTCAGGCTAATTAAGCCTCTCCTGAGCACCCGGAGTATCCCGGCTTGCAGCGGTGTTGGGTAATGGTTTAGGCCGTACACCTTTGCTCCACGGGCTTGCTTGATTCTCTCTTTTCTGTTTCTCTCTGCAGGATTCAGGCCCGGATTTCCTTTCAGATTCCTTTTAATAAGAATGCAGTCTATGTGGGGCACCTGGGTGGCTCAGTGGGGTAAGCCTCTGCCTTCGGCTCAGGTCATGATCTCAGGGTCCTGGGATGGAGTCCCTGCATCGGGCTCTCTGCTCAGTGGGGAGCCTGCTTCCCCCTCTCTCTGCCTGCTGCGCTGCCTGCTTGTGATCTCTCTCTCTCTGTGTGTCAAGTAAATAAATAAAATCTTAAAAAAAAAAATGTAATCTACCGGGTGCTCTCCTGGTTTCTCTAGGGTTGTGGCCATGGAAGGGACTATTTCTGAAGGCGGGCAGCAGGCTAGAACCAGCCACATTACCATCCGGCAAATCTCCTCTGTGCCTAATGGGCTCTTTCCTCTCCTTCTGGGGTGCACTTACCTACACAAATTCTCTGATGGGTTTGGAAGAAGAACCTGCTGCCCGCTGTGTCTGGAAAGGGACAGTGGTGGGAAAGGTCACTGGGAGTTAGTGAGAGTGTGGGAGGGAGAGGAGCTGGTTAGACTTTACAAGCTATTTTATGCAATGTTCCTTAACCACGAACTAGAATTAATAAAGAGCCTACGTGGCTTGTGTGTTATGGTGTTATTTTCATATTACTGGTAAGCCCTCACTAGGGTCAAATAAGCAAGAACTTGCATGATCTGAGAGTGTGTATCCACACGTATCTCACTGGTTCAGCAGTCAGCTTGGACTAATGTTCTTACAGCCCCCTGTTTTGCAACAAAATCTGCTGTCTTTCTAACTTCAGACCATCTTATCTACCATCTATCTAAGGTGATGGAGATCTTAGGAAGAAAGTAACACTTTCCTCTTGGGCAAGTTACTTAGCTCATTTAAGCCTTAATTTCTCCATCTGTAAAGTGGGGGGTAGTAACACCAAACTCAGGGGATTGTTGTGTAATGAAACAGTGCATGTAAAGCCCTCGGTAGAGTACCTGCCACGGAGTGGGCTGTCCATAAAAGTTAGCTACTTTTCTCAGTGACGCATGCTTGAGGGTGACGAGATGTCAGCTACAAGGGCAAGTGCTAGAGCGCAGAGATGACTGAAATACAGTTGTGACTAAGAGATTGTTTGGAGTTTGTCAGGGGTGGGGCAATGGAGAATATGTGGATAAGTAAGATTAAAAATGAAGAATCATGGGTCCTGTTAAAACTGTGAATAGGGGAGAGAGAGTGGCCCACTGTACTTAGGAGAGGGGTGAGGATAATGAGGAAGGGCTTCTAGATGAGACATGCTGGACCTGAGCCTTGAAGTACGAGTACGTGTTTATGAGGCAGACGGATGAGAAAGACAGGAGGGCGCCCCCTTGATCAGGCACCTATCACAGGGGGGCCTGGTGGTGGAGACCAGGAACCAGGAACGTCACCTACGTGTCCCTCCTCAGACACCGTCTGACATGCCCCCACTGCTGCCTCAACTCGGCCTCCTGAGGGCGGGGGAAAATGACCCTGCACAGATGTGACAGGGATAAGGGCAGTCATCCAAGCATCCAGCTCCTGAAGTTAGAGGGCCTACTGGGCCTGCAGAGGAGACGCTATGTCTGAGCACAGCTTCCTCCAGGATCCCCTAGAACGGAAACGAACTCTGGGAGATGGGCAGACTCCTGCCGCTTCCTGCCCTTGCGGGCGGCCACATGGGGAGGCACAATGGGAAAGTGGGCTCTTGGTGCACACCGAGTAAGAAGGATCCTTACCACTTGCTAAATTGTAATTAATTGTCTCCATTTCTTCCAGCTGCCCTTTCTTTCCCCCGCGGAGTCCTACTCCTGCCGAGGCATGCCTACTCTAGATAGCCATGGGTTACCAGTCGTGGTGAGGGCGTTTTCTTTATTTTCCCCTTCCAGGGCGAGAAAGACCTAACTCGGTTTTTGCACACAGTATATACTCAGTAAATGCCGG
Organism: Mellivora capensis; assembly: GCA_004024625.1. Classification (NCBI taxonomy): domain Eukaryota; kingdom Metazoa; phylum Chordata; class Mammalia; order Carnivora; family Mustelidae; genus Mellivora; species Mellivora capensis. Next base: position 67,913 of record PISX010000910.1, read on the forward strand.
CTGAGAGAAACTTGATGTCTTATATGAGTGGATGCATTTCTCAGAATGTATTTGGACAGCAAGCAAGTCCCACGAAGGCAAAGCCCACATCTGACCCACTCACCGGAATATGCCTGAGCCTGCATCAGGCACTGTGCCTCCTTGGTGCACAGTGGAGGTCAACACAGAGCTCCAGAGTCATCTCTAAATACTTCCCCCCACTTTGAACGAGTTACTCGGTCCTGTAGTTGTGTCTATGTTCTCCCACGTGTCTCTTACCTTCCTACTGCTACTTTAATTCAAACCGGGGTTGTTATTTGTCTTAAGTGTTACCAAAACCTTTTATCCCATCTGCTGGTCTCCCTGTTTCCAGTGCCACCTCACTCTTTCTACTCCGTAGCCTACTGTTTAAAAAGTATGGCCCGATTGCATATCACCTCGTCATCCGTGTGTGTATACATACATATGCGTGTGTGCACGTGTGTGTGTGTGTGTGTGTGTTCCTCAGTCTGGAAATAAGACCCTTCACAATATAGTCCACACCTAACTCTCAGGACGTTCTCTCCTTCTGCTGTTTGCTGTACTGGGAAGTACTGCGCGCTGTTCCATGAATATCCCATGTTTCTTTCTCTTCGTGGACTTGCTTGTGTCCTTCTCTGCTTCTGGAATGCCCTATTACTCAGTTCCAAGTTTGACTGCTACCTTGCCTTACCCAGAGGCAGAGGGATTGAAATGTTTGAGCTGAAAGGGCCCGTGGAATGTTCCACAGCTGCCTCCTTAACTATATAGTTAAGGAGTGGGGAAACTGATCCCTGGGAAGGAGACTAGGCTGACGGAAGCCCAACATTCAAGTCAGGACTGAGAAAGATCTGCTGGCTCTTAATTCATTGCTTTTTCTAGGCAGTCAGGGTCCTTGATAAACCTTCAATAACTTCTCTTATGACACCATTTACTTCTCTTATGACACCATTTTGTTTTACAATGTCTTGCGATTGTCTGGATTTGTAGGTCTGAGGGCAGAGACCACGTCTTAATCATCTCCGTATCTTCCACAGTACCTAGCACAGGGCTTGCCCATGGTACATGCTTTCTATGTGTACTGAACAGGACTAAATGGATGGGCGGGCGGGTAGATGGATGGGTGGAGGGAAGGATGGATAGATGTATGCATGGATGGATGGGTGGGTGGATAGAAAGAGAGATGCATGCATGAACAAATAATCAGATAATTGTTGATATGGTAATTCTCCAGGAATGTGCTCTGATATCCTCGTGGCCCCAGAGCAGACTCGGTCTGCAAACACGTGTATTATACAGCACAGCGACAGGTGGGGTTTATCCATTTTCTGATGTGATGAGGAAGAGATTAGGAGTGGGGGCTGGGTGAGGGACATACCCTCCCAGGTGTGCATCACCATAATAACAAGAGTCTTCATCTGCACCAGATCCTGTGTTAAGTACTCAATGTACATTATCATATTTAAACCTCATAGCAACTTTATGAAACAAGTGTTCTTATTATCCCCAATTTACAGGCACTGAATGAGGTTGAATAACTTGTCAAGGAAATTGACGAGCAAGGATTTGAGCCCGGTTTTTACTGACTCGGGAGCCGGGGCTCCTACCCACGACCCAGAGCCAGTAAGTATCAGGGTGGCAGGTGGGTGCGAATCTTAGGATATCAGAACTGCTATGTCTGAACCAAGTCAGGCCATTAATTTCCTGAGCAGGCAAATCACTTAATTTGGCTTCTCAGTTTACTCTATGGTTTAATGGAAGTAATAGAATCTTCTTAGCGGGAGTGCTGTGAAAATTAATGACTGCATAAAAAGTGGTATAAGATAAAGATTCTCAGATAAAAGGAGCTGGAGGGAGGGCATTTAGAGCGCTCCAAGGAAAAGAGTGAGAAGGTGCAGCTGACTCCATTTCCATGGGCTGATTTGTGAGTGGGTCAGGTATTTGTAAAAATGTCAGCTTCAAATTGATTTGCATGGACGAGGTGTTCTAGGGAAGCAGAACCTAGTGCATACTTTCTAGGTTCCATTTTTACACATTTATGAAACATTGTAGCATCATGGTATTTAAAAGAGAACTACTGTTATGAATTGGATAATAGTGGTAATCACACCCTGTTGGGGACCCAGGGATGACAGTGCACATGGCCTTGGCCTATAAGCCAGCCTGGCTTCTCCACTGGCAAACTCAGCATGCCACATTCTTTTCCTTGGTAGGCTTGTGCTCAGTCATGGTCATGGGCAGAGGATAGACAAAGAGCAGCGCTTTATGTCACCATGTCTTCTTCCCACCCCTTCTCTCCTCTCCAGAGCAGAGTGTCCTGGCATGATTTTCATAGGTTGGATTCCTGCTCTTGGGTGTTGTCAACCTCTGTCAGGTTGCCCATGACCACCACCCATGCCCTCTCGGATGAATGAGCAAACGTCCCTCAACCTCTTCTATCCCAGCCGGGTATCACTGTCTAGTCCCATATCCTTTCTCATCCATCCATCCATCCAATCACCAAATATTTATGGAACATTCACTCTGGGCCAGATGCTGTTCTAACAAACAAACAAACAAAAAATGCCTGACCGTATGGGGTGGGATCAGGAAAAACAGAAGATGATTTTGGGCTGGACCTGAAGGATGCAGAGGAATTATCAAGGGGGAGAGCACTCAATTGCTAGGTGTCTGGGTTCCCGAGATAAGCAGGAGGTAATAGAGGTAACAGGAGGTAAATGGCACAGCCCTGACCTCAGAGTGCTTCCACTGTGGTCTGGGAGATGGAAAACATACCTGCTGTGATGCAGAGAGTGGCAAGTGCTGTTGGCAGAGTGTGTGAGCTGGAGGGCAGGCACGGAGCTCCTACCTGGAACATCCAGGGGCCGTGGATACCATCTGGGGATTTGGAGTTGTTCTGGAGCATGACTGGCATTAACAGAGGAATAACAAGGGAGGGAGATGAGGGCATTTTATGAAGATGGAACACCTTCCGCAAAGCTGAGATTGCTGAAGCATCCCTTTGAGAAAGCACAGATAACTTTTCATATCTGGAGAGGAGGGACATGTCAGGGCGATGAGACTGGAGAAAGATGAAGTCCCATAAGGGATGTAAGAGTTATGCTAAAGAATTTGAACTCAATGGAGAAATGTTCATGAGAAATATGGAGGGTTGTAGAAAAGGGAGCAAAGGGACAAGATCTGCACTAGAGAATCCTCCCCTTGGCAGGTGTGGGCCAGGCAGGCAGCAGAGGAAGCTGGGCAGAGAGCACCAAGAGTGTAGGATAGGAGGGGCATTGGGGGTGACCCTCTGAGACAGGGTGAATGATCCCATGTGACTGGAAGGGGACAGGAGGACAGTCAAGGAAAGGTTCTTTACCATGTTCTCCAAGGAAGAAACTCTGCAATAACAAGTCCCTAAATCACGAGTTCCTTGGCCCCCTGCACTTCTATCCTGCCGTCTCTTAGAGATCCCCTTGTACTGAATCACTGCAGGAACCCAGCAGAAGAGATTCCTGATGGATTGGTTTCAGCTTTCCAAACATCTTTGACCACCATGTTGAGAGTGATCTTCCTAAAATTAAAAGCTGAGCATATCGATTCTTCCTTAAAATCACTCAGCGTTTTTGGGATGAAACTCATATTCCTGATTTTACACCTTCAAGGCCTTTCTTGAATGAGTTGTTGGCCTAGCCCACTCTGGTAGAACTTTCTAGATTTTTCTCCTAGAGAAATGTCTTCCCAAGTCCTTTGCCCATTTCATTTGGTTAGTTCTCTTTCCATTATTGAGTTGCAGGAATTCTTTCTATACTTTGGATATTAATCTCTTGTCAATATATGAGTTGAAAGTGGTCCATGTCTTGAGACTGGAGGAGTATGTGAAAAATCAGGGAAGAGATGATGGATGAGTTTCAGATGGGTTTGAAATGCGTAAGGCAGTTGCAGGAGCAGAACCCATAGAGACTGTCTTGTTACATTTCCAAATTTTCTTAAGAGGACAATATTCTGACTGTTGTCAAAACCTTGATGTCTGTGCCGTGATTGTCAATACCACCATCTTCCTTCTGGACGGTGGCCAGATGTTGAAAGCTGGAAGCCTTTACTGTCTAATGCTGTGAAGAACAGGTGGTGAGAAACAATGTATAAGAAGATATTCCTGAGTAACTTGTAACGAATCTACTTCCTTAAGATGTCCAGGTCTTCACTTGCATCAAAACCAGCAAGCTAGGGTTGTGATGCTCTGGGTGCTTAGCCACTCCTGTCCCTGAATTATGTTTTGGTGTTAGGTCTCGGTCATACAGAACATTGTGGGCACCACCAAGGTGAAAACCGTTGCTGGCTCGGAGGTAGGGATGGTGTCAAGGACTTTCTCCAAAATAGCCAAAATACTATACAGTCAGGACTCCTTTGAGAAGATCCTTTTAAGATCTAAAGAGAAGAGAGGACATGTTTCTCTTGGATATGTGGTTTGCTTTTATCTAATGGGTTTGGGGAATCTGATGCCTGTCCTATTGCTTCTTTGAACTGGCCAATGTGAAGTTTGGAGATAACTCCAACTGGAAAGCAATCCCGATGTGGATTATGTGGGCTATCTCTGACTCCATGATTTTCTTACCTATATTTCCCTTTGATATTTAAATCTTTCAGCAAAATATGTCTTAAGTCCTCCACAGAACACATGGAGGTGCCTGGGTATAATGGCTGGAGTGTAGCAGGGAGTTCTTATTTAGAAATATGGATTTAGAAGTCACGAGAGTATGGCCATAGGTGAAGTCAACATGGAATGGTAAAAGAAGTGAAAGGTAGAACTTAGGGAGCCAAAGGTAAGAAGTAAAAGAAAGAAGGGGAGACCAGGGAGAAATGCCCATGAAGGGGCAGAGGAGGATATCACGCTGGCAGGTGGCCATTATCATTAAAGATGAGGAAGAGAAGCTAAAAGAGAGGGGAGAGGTCCATTGTCTCAGCTCCCAGGGTGTTCAAGAAAGATAAGGACTTGGCTCCCATAGTGGACATGAGAGTATGGGATTTGGTGGTGGCTTTAGAAAGTGAAAAGAGATAATTTGAGGAAAGAACCCAAGTAGAGAGGAAGAGGTTGAAACTACAGATGTGGAAAGGGAAAATTAGTAAGAAAGAAACAAAAAGAAGTGGAAAGATATGAAATTCAAAGCAGAGGTAGAAGGTTTGACCCTAGGCAGAAAAAGGGAGACTTTTTCTATGAAACAGGAGGGCAGAAGGGAGGGCAGGCGTGACGGAGGCTGGGCAGTTCTTCCCCAAACCATTTTCCTCCTTTCCTCTTATGCAGCTGGAACCGATTCTCACTCTCCTTTACCAGTAAGTCCAGGCATAGGACTGAGTGCCAGACATTGGACCGTGAGTGGAAATTGTGTGTACTACTTACTAAAATTCTCATGTAAACCCCTCCAGACTCTTTCCTCTGGCTGAGGGAGGTGATGACCTCTAGGGAGACTCTGAAAACCACATGGGGAAGACAACAGCACCTCCCTGAGCCCCGGTGTCTGAAAGACTGTGACGAGCAGTGCACCCCGTGCTCCCTACCCCTTTCTCCATGGAACCACCTTGGACTATTCCTGTGGTCAGCTAGAAGGTTCTCCTGTGGGAGTCACTACACCATGGCCAGGTGCTGCATATCACAAAGGTTATATGCCCAAGGTGTCCCAGAATAGGAAAGAACTTTCAAAAGGAGCTAAGGAGGGCCTTTTTGAGGAATGGCAGAAATGGGAAGTAAGTTCCAGGCAGGGTGAAGAGCAAACGCAGAGTCTGTTGGGGGAAGTCGCTCTGCGTGTCCTGGAATTGTCCGAAGTCCAGTGTGACTGGAGCACAGTGTGTGCGTGCATGGGTGGGGGGCAGAGGGAGTGATGGCGGGAGATCAGTTGGTGTGGCCTTCCCATCCTTGTCTCAAGGATTCAGCTGGATCCTCTGAAATAGCCATTTGTTCCATGTCACCTCCTGCCAGTCTTGCATGGGGAGAAGAGGTAGAGCCCAGACCCTCTGGCTGTGACGAGTCCCCTTTGCAGGTGGACGGTACCTGGGACCATGAGCGCCCGTAGCAAGGCAGCTCTGGGCACTTGTTGCCTCTGCCTCTGGCTTCTGCTCTTGCTCGAGCCATCTGGAACATAGAGCAGCGGGCTGCTGATGCCCTGAGTTCAAGTTCAGGTGGCAGGTTTTATGTAGGTGTCTGTCCACGGTCCACGTGGCATCTCCTAGCTCAGAGACACCTGTCCTCCACAGGCTTTGCCAGACATCTGCCCCAGCTGAGTGGGCACTGCTGTCGCCTTTCCCCAGAGGCCTGCCCCACACAAAAGCCCGCATTGTCTGTCCCCTGCCCCTCGACCTGGCGAGTCAGCGGCTCTCCCCCATGCAGCGCTGGAGGCCAGGACGTTTTCGATAAAACTCCACTAAGAACTTAATGAATGCCTTGGCAAGTCTCATTGTCCAGCTCCGGGCATATCCGCTCACCGTTGCTGTGGTGATTCCTCTAGGGGCAACATGGGGCTTTGTTTGCTTTAATGATGCATCTTACATGAATGCAGCCCTGGCTGACAGCTGTAAACCCCCCATGCTCTCATGGAAACATAACTAACTGGTAGGTCTTTAGTTGAACCTCCTGTGTTCCTCAGAGAAAAGGAAAATTCTACCCTACGGGAATATGAAGTTTAAGTCTGACTAAATTCAACCGATGTTAAATCTTCCTTCTTGGGTGTGTTTCCCAGTACAGAGACTGCCACACAGTGGGGGCCCAGAACAGGCCGAGTTCTTCCTTCTCCTTGAATGACTGGAAAGGGGTCTGGGCACCTGGGCTGGATTCTGGGGGATCACGGGGTTTGGCAGAACCAACAGACTTTGAGAAAAGAAGTGCTACATTCTCTTGCATTGGAAGACATCGCTCGCTGCATGGTTATCTCTCCATGCAGGTGTCAACTCTTGAGATCAGCTGGTGTCACCCTTGGTCTTGCTGGGGTGAGAATCACAGCCTTCTTTCTGTAGAGGTTGGAAAAGAAACTTGGCCTGTTTCTGAGGTTGCCCATTGCAGCTGAAGGCGGCTCTCCGTAGGTTCACGAGCTTGAGACCAAGGGCAAACAGCCTCTGGTTGGAACCCAAAGTGTTGATGACAGACAGCGGTGTGCTGACAGACAGACAGACACTGGCTGTGGGCACGGTGCTCTGGGTGCCGAAAGTGCTAAGCGATAGTCATTTCTTCACCAGCTGCTAGGTGCCAATCCCCGTGCTCCATGGTGCCAATACAGAAATGAGTAAGAAACAGCTCTTGCCCCATGAAATTCCTGAGCCTGTGTGTGTGGGCAAGTAGACAGACACAGACCTGCTGGAAAATATGAAGACTGATGGTGCCCTGATGTAGTGTGAACCCAGTTGGGAGAGTCAGGGAATAAAAATATCCCTTGCCATTTATTGAGCACTTACTAGGGCCTGGGCTTAATCTTACATAAATTAAGTCAGTTCATCCCAACAACCGTACAAGGTAGGTAAGGAAAGAGGTCTAGGCTGTTAAAGTAGTTTGCACAAGGTTACCCAGTTAATAAATAGTAGAGCCAGATGGTAGTGGCCAAAGTCCGTGTTCTGAAGAGCTGTAGGATCAGGTGTGGAGAGAAGAGGCCTGTTATTTGCTGAGCACCTACTGTGTGTGGGGCTCACTAAATTGAATATTCATGACATATCTGAGGGCGGCTGGAGCTCCGTGAGGAGGAATACCACAAGCACACATAGACAAGGTGCGCTTCTCTGGATGCCGCCTTACAGCTTGTGGTCAGAGCCCAAATGGATGTGGGTTGCGAGGCTGTTGGTTCCCTTAGCCTTGCGGGTGGCTGGGCGAGGTCTTGTCACCACCAGCTATGGCCCCCAGTCAGTTTCCCCCCGTGAGCTCACACTAGGGGGTACGGACTGCCTTGGTCTCTATTTCCTTGCCCCCTAACACAACTGATGCTGTGTAGACGGTATTCTTTCAGCCCGAGGTGACTGGGATTATAGATTGCATTTCCATCCTCTGACCACTTTGGATGCAAGCTAGCCTCCTCCCTGCTCCCCCGTCTTTGGACCGACTCGGGCGGGTTGCAGGCCGGTGTTGGGAGAAAGTGTCCATCTGCTGGAACAGGAATGAGAGCACTTTAGTCCCTCACGGTCCATTTGTCGTCCCACTGACTCACTCTGCACACATTTTACCCGTTGGGGTTTCGGTTGAAGACACCCTTCTTCACTTCCTCTCCTACAAACGGTCATATCTTTGGTTCCAAGAAGCATGGCTGCTCCAGCGTCAGTCACGTGTCATGGGTGGTCTGGGGCACCTCGGCTGGAAGGTGGGCTGTCATCTTTGGTGACATCAGCGACTGGTCCTTAATCAATGTACAAGGTCCCTGTGCTCCTTTAGAAGTTACTATTTGGGGCCAATTATATCTTAAAACACACACACACACACACACACACTTTCTTTTACTTGGTTCATCAAAAACAGGAAGCCAAAGGTATGAATACTCTTCCTGTGAATCAAGAGAGAAACCTTCCTCATCTGCACTCATGAGCCCACAGCCTTGGGCTGCTAGATTTGCTCCTGGAAGAATAGAAGGTTGCAAGGGGGACGCTGGGGTCGGAAGCGGGCAGGACTGGGCGGTGGGACAGCTGTGCCCATTGGCCTGACAAGCTGGGCCTGGAAGGCACTACAGAGAGAGTCACACACCGTGAGCAGAGTGGCAGGGACGGAAGCCAGGGACAGGCAGCTCCATTCCAGGCCTGTTAGAAATAAGGTGACAGGCGAGTGCTGACTGGCAGCGGACGTACTTTAGTAGCAGTCGAACTGGAATGACAGTCCTGGGCCTTCTGGGAGCTCGTGAGGAGGGGAGTGGAGGTGTGGTGGGTGTTAGAAGACAGGGCTCATGTCAACACCTTATGCTGGACACACGCGCGCGCGCACACACACACACACGCACACACACACACTGTTGACGCTCAGACCCCTCCGGCCTCGCTGATTCAGGCCGGCACTGAGTCACGGGTCGCTAATTCGTGATTAGAGATACAGATTTCAGTATTAACCCGTGAGTCACAAGTAGCAAGGACTAGGAACCGATACGGCTTCCAGTCATCCCGTGATGTCACTGGGGTGGAAAGAGTCCTTTCTTGGCTGCTAAGGTGGCTGCTTGCCACAGGGGAGCCACCTGGCACCCTCCTGTCCAGACAGGCTGGTTGGTGCGCCTTCGGTCATGTCCACCTGCCTGTTTCTTCTGAAGGAAGAGGTAGGCTGAGTGAGATCACGCGCAGAGAACGTTTGAAGATCTGGAAACAAAGGGCCCTCTATATGCAGGAGCTCTTCTGCCACTACCCCCCGCCCCCGCACCCCGTCCAAAAGAAATAGTGTCTTCTGCGACTGCGGATGGGTGCTGGGAAAGCAGCAGGGCATCTGTGCCCAGACTTGTCTAACCGCTGTCCCCTCCACTGGCCTCCACCAGGAGCCCATGCTCAGACCGGGCTCCGAGCTTCCCCATGAGCTTCTCTTTCTTTTGTCCCTGTTTACCTGCTGGACTTGATTTCTGCAGAACGAGGGCTTAGGTAGGAGTTCCCCTCAGCGTCACCAGCTCCGAGTCCGCTCTCCGTGGGATGGGAGCAGGCAGGAGGGCCAGTCCTTCTCAGCTGCTGCTATTTGGGCCCATGGGCCCTGTCCATCTCTTTTTTCGTTCACCTGGATTGTCCTGAGAGCCTCTTATGTGCCACGCACTGTGGGATGAGCTGAGGGTCCAGAGATGGAAGTGTGCAATCTGTGGTCAGGATCTGCTTCAAGGCCAGTTGGGAAAATGACAATAATCTAATCAGTCTGTGCAACAGAACAGGTGAACAAAGAGTCAGTGTGATTAGAGGTGGGATGTCATACCCTGCCATACCACGTAGGGAGGCAGCTTGGTACCTTTGTTGCTGGATCTCATGATTACACTGACTCTAAGTCTCCCCCTCTGTAACCTTGAGCCACTTACCCACGTTCCTCTCTATGGAGGCACGTGGAACAGACTATACTCCTCCTCCGTAATGCTGGACCCCTGGATACGTAAGTTTCTCTTCCAAGGCTAATAATGGTCTCATGCCATTGGGTCTAGACCTGTCCCCTGTTTTAATTTTTAATTGGTTTCTTCTGTTTCTTTCTTCCTTTCTTCCTTCCTCTCCTTCTTTCTTTCTTTTTTTTTTACTTCTTTTTTTTTTTTAATTTTATGTATTTATCTGACAGAGAGAGAGTAAGAGAGCACAAGCAGGGGGAACAGCAGAGGGAGCTCGATACGGGGCTCCATCCCAGGACCCTGGGATTAAGACCTGAGCCGAAGGCAGGCATTTAATGGACTGAGCCACCCAGGCACTCCTATATTCTAGTTTCTTAATGTCTTTATTGAAGTCAGAGAGTAAAAACCCAATACAACATTCCGGGTTTGGCTGGACAGACAGACAAATAAAAGAGGAATGATGGATTTAATAAAATGAAAAAGAGACTGGCACTGTGTGTGTGTGTGTGTGTGTGTGTGTGTTTAATGCATGGGTAGGGAAAAATAATATATTTTTATTTTTTAATTTTACAGAATGCAAAATCAGTTCAAAGACTTTTCAGTATACCATAATTGATTTTGACTGTCTTAGGTGATAGCTTATAGTTTCATTCTCTGGAATGTGTGTTTATGCTAAAGTCCAATTAAGAGAGTGTGATGAAGATATCCAACCTACTTCTCAAGGCTGATCCCATGGCCATCAGCCCTTCAAGTCCATCTTGATCTTTATTGGACCTTCTACCCTCAACTATGGCCTCAGTACCTTGGGTGACCCTCCATTTCTAAGTAACTTTCTAATCTAGTCCTACACATGGCTTTCCCTCCATGTCAAAGCAAGCCCCAACCAAACTCTGCTCTTACGGGGACAAACCTGGAGAAGGCCGGCACAGACAGCTCCAGGGTGACCATCTGGCCCACGGTCTCTCTGAATAAAGCAAAACCTGAAGGTGCAAGCCCGTGGGACCATATGTTGCACCTGCTCATCGACGGCCTGTGGTGTCTGTCCCTGAAGCACAGCCCAAGAATCCTGGTTCTCATCTGTCCTGGGAGAGCCTGTCAGTGTGTCAGAACTGATGGGTCACGGGTCTAGAGGATGAGTACCTGGCATCTATTCCAGCTGCGTATCTCCCAGAATCCCTTGAAGTTAGGGTTATGGATGCAAAGCACTTTCCCAACCAGCTGCATCCATGCATGATATGAAAGGGGGAAATTTGACAAAAGGTCCAATTTCTGCAGCTTTGGCTACTGTTTCTGGCCACTAGGGTCTTAAAGATGCCATGCTTTTCTGTAGCAAAATTCTATCCTAGAGTAGGCAATTGTAGGAGCATGCTAATAGTTTCCAGATCCCACAGCTCTGCACGGGAACTCAGCTGTTCTTGTGGCAGCCTGCCAACTCTCCCCTTTCTGTTTGGGGTGGAGAGGGCAGCTCCCCTTAGTGGCCAGGCTGGCTGTGTAGACTGGGGAGTTGTTCCTGGAGGTCCAGTCTGCAACCTATCCCTCCAGCCCTTCCACTGATGTTGTAAGCACAGAATTCCGTGTATCAAACCCCTTTTCGCTTTAAAATAGCTAGAGTACTTTCTGTTTCCTAAAACCGAGCCTTGACGGGTACATTTATCAAAGGCAGTGTCTGAAAGAGAATTTCAACTCTCTTAGCTTAACAAAAAAGTGTCTTGTGAGGTTCCTCTCTTTAGAGCCTTAAACTAGAACTTGCGTTTTCTTCCTGTGTCTGTTGTGCCCGTGAACTTGAACAATCACTCAGCTCTCAAGTCCTTTTCCTTATCTATCAAATTAGGCAAATAATACCTGCTTTGCATGTGGGAGCCTAAGTGGGGAGAATGAATGTGAAAATGGGGTTCCAGCAATTAAGTGACTGCTGTCTTTTCTCCTCAGTCATTATAAGATACCCCCCCAAGAAGCCCGATCTCTTCCTCTCAAAATCGAATTTTCATTTAGAAAAAGTCTCTTCATTAAAAAGTGAGAAATAGTATCAAATGTCCTGTCACACATTATGTTCACATTCCCTGTGGCTATTTGCAAACCAGATGCCCCGAGATCCTGGAGAGAGAGTTGACATGTGTGTAATAATTTCTAAATGAATAAGTGGAAAATTGGTGAAATTAGGGACCTCTGAACATCAGACAGCTATCAAGATGGACAGCAGTATTATCTAACATGTGAACTCAGTGGTTACGAAAAAAAAAAGTCTTATGGAAAAAAAAAGATGGTTTATAAAGTCAAAGAATACCTTGTGGACAGCCTACCATTGATCCCCTTTCTGCTGTCTGTGGAAGATCTGCCACGTGCGAGGCTTTCTGCTAGGCATTGGGCCTTGTGCTAGATGTTAAAATAGGACATTAAGGAAAATTTTGCTGTATGTAAATTATTTATCAGTTCAGCCTACCAAATATAAAGAGAGATGCAGAAATAAAGAGCAGTTACTTACTTTCTCCATGCCTAGCAAAGCCTATTTGCGGAGCATAAGGGAGCCCTGCAGAGCACGAGGTCATTCAGTCCCCTACAGATGATTGCTCCTTGCTACACCTGTGCCTGCCCTCTTCTCCTGTTTCTCCTCCTGGGCATCCCTGCCCCTCTTGGCCTACCTGAGCCCCAGCATCTTCCGGAACCTGCTGAGAAGGCGTTCTTGATTTTTAAAGTCTAAATGAATCCCTCTCTACTGTCCTCTTCATTCATCTATGTTACCTCTAATATGCATCCTTTTTCCTTCCCTTATGAGTGTTTGTGTTATTTTGTGATTTTTTTTTAGTTATTTCAATAGACAAGCATAAAGTATTTATGCATTTTAGTTAACAATTTTTGTTCATGGGAGCTGGTGCAGCATGGTATTGGTAGGGAATAGAGTTGGCCAAATTCAATCCTGAATGGATCCGACACACATTTCTCCGTATTGAGCGGCTGAAAGAAGATAACCATGGAGTGGATACTGGTAGGGCCTGCAGTGAGAAGCAATACTCCTTGTCTCCAAATTTCCAATTATTTCCTGCCCTTTTCCTAGTTTCTACTTGCCTCCCCTTGCCACACAAACAAGTGTACACCCGTATTATCCGAAGCAGATCATATGCTACAGCAAGCAAAGGATATTAGGACCACAGGGAATCATGTCACGTTTGGCTTTAAGCTTAATTTTTTACAGTGCCAGGTACATGAATGTCAGGGAGAAAAAAGTGTAAAATTTATTTAAAACCCTATTAGATGGAATAAGTGACGTGCCTAGGTACATTCTGTAAGCAGTTGCTCTGCCTACATTATCGAATTACTATTTTAGGAGATGTATGTACCCCCTCAAATTCAGTAAGAGAGTGAGAAGAACAAGAAAAAAGACAAGAAAAAGAGATATTTAAGAAAGTGTAGAAGGGGGACACCTGGGTGGCTCAGTAGGTTGAGTATCTGCCTTCGGTTCGGGTCATGACCTCAAGGTCTTTGGACTGTCAGGCTCTCTGCTCAGAGGGGAGTCTGCTTCTCCCTCTCACCCTCCCTTTGCTCATGCTTGGGCTCTCTCTCTCTCTCTCTCACTCTGGAATAAATAGATAAAATATTTTTTAAAAAGTGTAGAAGGTTTGCAAACACTTACCTGAAGAAGTGAAATCTGAAAGTCATTTGAAAAAAATTAGTGCTGTTAGTGACAATGCCAAATGTATACTTCTAGAGAGTTGTAAAGCATCTACTTTTTTGCATTTTGTATCTCATTAGACCTTCACAGTAACTCTGTGTGGCAGATCGGGCCCATGTTTGCACGCGAAGAAATGGATTTAGTCCAATGATGTGCCTCGTTGACCTTTTTGTACGTACCAAATTTTGTTGTGAGTTAGAGAAATACTCCTTTCTGAAAATTTTTAGCTGCCATTTTGTTTTAAGATGTCAGACTATACCGCTAATGAGCTTAATTCCCTTTAGTAACTTACTAGTTAGGGTCAGAGTCAGCTAATGCTATCCTGGAGCAGACAGAAAAACAAGATGTTTTTCTTTGAAATGAGAGCTTTGCTCATATGGGTTGCAATGTTGTCATGGTCTTGTTTATGAGGATCAAAGTCTGTACAAAGTGAAAGATGCTAAACATTTGATTCCAGGCATCTGTCTTTGTCTCTTTCTTGTAGAATAAATCCACATGAAATAAACACAGAGCTGAGAGAAAATGGGGTGCCGATCTGACATCCTCTGGGCTGGTCATAGGTGTGTGAGGATGAAGCCCTGTCTACTTTCAGCTCTCTGTCTAGTTGACTTGATGCCAATAAGAAATCAGCCAGAACATGCGATCTGAGGAAAGAAATGAGAAGCCGAGTCTCTTGTTTTAAACAGAGACATGAAAAATAGTAAAATATTAACGTGTAACAGTTTTTCAAGTTAGATATTCATTTATTTAGCTAAGATGTATGACTGCTGTACACTGGGGACACAGGGATAGAAATGGCATGGTTTTTATCCTCGTGCAGCTCACAAGCCAATGGGGAAGATGAACATGCAAGCAAAAATAATTCAATAAGAATGTCTGTAAGAGTGTGGTATGGGAGCAATAACATATTTTGAGGAGATGGGGAAAGTTTCCTGGAAGAGGTGATACTGGAGAGTAAAGAAGCTTGTTTCAGTCACTGGAGAGAGGGAAAATTATTCCAGGCAGAGGAAACCAAAAGCACAGAGATGTGATAGGTAAGGATGATTTGCCAAAATGGCCAGTGATTCTAAAACATGCAAAAATCCAAATTAAGATGGAGGAGATTACTCATGAAAATAAAGAAAAATTTCTAAAAGATATTTTCATACTCAAAAGGTTACCACTCTGGAGAGCACAGTCTAGAGTGATGTCTCTCAAACTTTACTGTGCCTAGAATTTGAATAGGGATCTCACTAAAATAAGGATTCCAATTAAGCAGATTTGAAGTGGGGCCTGCGGTTTCTGTGTTTCTTTTTTCTTTTCTTTTTTTTTTAAAGGTTTTTTAAATTTAGTTTTCAGAGAGAGAGAGAGAGAAAGAGAGAGAGCAAGCACATGCAGGGGGCAGAGGGAGAAGCAGGCTCCCTACAGAGCAGGGAGCCTGCTACAGGACTCAATCCCAGGACCCTGGGATCATGACCTGAGCCAAAGGCAGGTGCTTAACTGACTGAGCCACCCAAGCATCCCAAGATTCTGTTTCTAACCTGCTTCTAACTGAATGCTTTTGTTGCTGGCGTGTAGACCACTCTGGGGATAGGAACAAGTAGGAGAAGGGCAATAAGGGTGATAAGCCTAGCACTCAGTTTGAGGCTTGGTGGGGGGTTGGTATGTGCCTGCGTGCCCATGTCTATCATGGGTTAGATTCGATGCTGTTCATCAATGGGCAACAACCAATGCTTTTAAAGAGAGTGATGACAAGATCTGGTCTGTGTCTAGTGATAAAATAAAGAATGGCTGGGAGTGGGTGGGACAGGGCACAAAGATAGGAGGCCAGGCAATAAACTAGGGACTATTTCAGGGAGTCTGAACATTCCCAGTAATAACTGCAACAGAGTGGTTGGGGTGGGTTCAAGAGCTACTCAGGATTTAGGACAGACAGGGCCTGATGATGGACTGGGTCGAGAGTGGGAGGCAGAGGCAGAAGGAGGAAAGAATGACTCTTAAGAATTGGTTATGGAAGAGTGGGGTTTGGTGCTGTCATGAGCGGGTATACAATGTAGGAAGAGGAAGTGGTCAGGTTTGGGACAAAAAGGAGTGCACGGATTATCCAAGCAAAGCTGCTCAGAAGGCAGTTATGATTCAGAACCAAGGCTGAGGAGAGCAGGATACCATCCTGAGATGTACAGGTGAAGCAGAGAAATGAATGAGGGTTCAGTGAGGGATGGCCCAAGGGGTAGGAGGAGAACATCAGGCAGTATTGCAGCAAGTAGAAGCCAGGTGCTTCCAGAAATGGTCACATCAATGTCAAACCCTGCCGAATGCTCACAGAAGGGCGAGGTCCATTGAGCTTGTAAGTGTTCAAGAGGACTTAGTGAAAGGAGTTCCAGAAGCATTATGGATGTAGGACTATATATCAAGAAGGTAAGGAGAGTGTGGTGGGCAGAATAATGGCCTCCCAAAGATGTCCCTGCTGAATCCTTGGCACCTGGGAACGTGCTATCTGACATGGTGAAGAGACGTCACCATTGTGACTAAAGTATGGACTTCGAGTTGGGGAGATAACCCAGATGGGCCCAATCTAATCACACGAGTTCTTATAAGTAAAAGAGGAGGCCAGTTCATGGCTCCGAAAGATACCGTGAGACCCCTCACAAAGACCCCTGGCTTTGAAGGTGGAAGAAGGGCCTATGAGTCAAGAAATAAGGTGACCTCTAGAAGCTGGACACTTTTCTCAGTTTACATGCATGAAGAAAATGGGGACGTTGGTCCTACAGCTGACCTGAATGAGTAAGAAATGAATTCTCTTCTAGAGTCCCCAGAAAGGAATGAAGCCCACCAACACCTTGACTTCTGTCTGCTGAGACCTGTACCAGATTTCTGACTTAGGAAACTGTCTGCCTTTTGACACTACATGATTTTCGCTCTTCACTGGATGAGGCTGATTGATAGGTAAGATCATTGTATTTACTGCAGGGATTATAATCCATCTCTCCTTCCCTTGGAACTTTCTTAATTTATAAACAGACTTTATATTTCAGAGTAGTTTTAGGTCCTACAGCCAAATTGAGTAGAAGGTACAGAGATTTCCCCTATGTCTCCTCCCCCACTATCAACAACCCACACTTCAATTATTGACCCTATCTTGGTATCTCATTACAGCCCAAAGTCTATTGTTTACTTTGGTCTAATATGTTACTCTTGGTCTAATGTATTTTTTAACCTCAAAATAGGGAGATCCCCCCAGCAGCCTGTGGTCACTCTGTAGCCCAGCGCAGCCCACACCGTGACTTGCTAGAAATGTGCCTGTGCCGTCAAAGACACCTTTCGTCTTTCCTGCTCTGTCTCCTTCCATGGCTCCCGCTCAGCAGTCCAGCTATTACAATAAGTGCTTAATGTGTGCTCTAGCATTGTTGTGGTATCATTTAGACAACTGCATGCTGGGCCGGCACAAGTCAGAGGCGGTGAATGCATTAAGGGCTCATCGTTATCAGCTTGCTGGGGATTCGGGCGGTGTGAGGGTGGGAAGCCTCAGACGCTCCACTGAGACACAATCCCATTTGTACACTTTCCTCATCCTGTCTCTCTCCCTCATGTTCTGTCCCTTACAAATGCGGTCTCACTATGTCGTTTGAAGCCACTGTGTAGCCTGGCTGTTTTTCCAGACTTGCCCACACACCCCCCCCCCCCCCAGGGAACACAGAAGTATCAACTGGCAAAGATGTGGTTATTGAGAAAGGGTTTGGGGCGCTGTCGTCCTGGCCATAGGCATTTTTAACCATCTTTTTAAACATAAATATAAAATTTATACATTTCAATGTGATTTTAAATTTCTGTGTATATTTCAGTGGTTCCAATTATATGCCTTTAGTTTTGGAACAAAGTTGCTCGAAGCAAGGTCTATGTGTATTTAATATAGATTAAGTGTGCCCCAAATGGAGCATCTAACACCATACCATCAATTTCTTGTTAACACTGGTAAAGGCCTGTCAATCCAAGGCAACTGTTCTTTTATTTTTTTCTGTATCCATCCATATTTTCTTTTCTGTCTGTCTTATGGGACTGTGACTACTGAACATTTCTCTATGGTTATCATTCAGTTCAATTACTAGGTACACCACAGAGTGCTGGGCGCGGGGATGGCACTAAGTATAGCAGTGATACGTATGCACTGGGCCAGTTCTCCCAACAGGTGCTGTGTCGACAGGCGTGGAGCAGGGAGGTACCTGGAGTCACCAGTATGGTTGCCTGGGGCACACACGTGTATGCCTCACCCCCAGAATGGTGCAGGAGCTCAGCCTGTAGCTTTAGCCCTAGCACAATTCCCTTGATCCAAAAGGGCTACAATTCTGACATAAAGGGTGGAGGAGAAAGTCACATTCTGTGAGCTGCTTACCCATCCATTTACTCTGTGTTGGTGTGTATCCTTCTTATTTTAGCTGTCCTGGGTCTCCTTATCCTAGACAGTGGCTGGGAGAGTCTTTCTGACCATACACAATGGGCAGTACAGGTACTGAACAATAAAGGCACATTCACAATGAATTTTTTTGCCTGGGTTTGCTCCAGATCTTTGGGACCCAATCCTATCTATTCATCCACCGGCAAAGTGGGCTTCTTACCAGAGACACCAACACACCTCCCCTTATTTCTACTCACCTTCTTGTAATTCTCTGATGGATTTCTGATGTTGGAGGCCTGGAAGAAATGATCTGTGTGTGGATTCAGCAGCTAGCATTTATCAAGGAAACAATGAATTTTGTTATCAATGAAACAAGAATTTTACCAGGCAATAAAAGACTTCTTGGAGTAAGACACTGTTTCTATGCTCCACTATTCCATTTGTACAGTACCTGATTCAACACTACCCATTACTGATTTGGATAAATATACTAATGTAAGTCATTCCTTCCTTTATTACCTATAATCCTGTGTCAATAATGCAAAAGCTATTCAGATACATATGAAAACAAATATTTACACTCATTGGAATGACTTTTCTATTTGTAAATGTAATGGAATTATTGTAGAACGTCACCCATAAGAGGAGTACGTGGGAGTGCGCTCGGGCTGGCCTGAGTCTGAGCAGCAGGAGATACTTTGGAAGAGATAATTGGCAATGGAGAAGAAAGGAGGCACATTGCAGACGGAGGGCGTCGGGAGACATCTAGGATGGTTTTGAGGTTCAAGTTCCGTGGAGTAGATTGCTCCAGGGCTGTTTGGGAGGTTTGGGAGCCTGTGGGTGAGTACTGAGAAAGGTACGGGAACTTGTTCACAAATAGGGGTTCCGGCCAGGGGTACGATCCAAGGAAAGATGGCTTGCCTTCCTCATATTTGGCTTCACTCTAGGCAGGACAGTGATGACTGGCTTCATTTAGCCTGTGTCCCCAAAGCACCTCCAAAAATGCGTAGCCATTTTTGGTAACCAATTTGGCTTTCAAGAAGCTGCCATCCCGGAGGGCTATGGCTGGCGGGCGGCCTTTTGCCTCAGATCAGCCCCTCCTGCTCCCATCCCCTCTCTACATTCTTCATTCTCTGGCAGGAACCCTTCCCTTGCTCCCATCCTGTGCACACAGAACCCTGTGCTGTGTTGGTGGCCACAGAGATCCCAACCTGCGTCCTCCTGGGGCCGAGGCTTCCTTGGCTCTGAAAGCTTCCTGGGTTTGCTGACATCACCCTCATGTGGAGGAGGACTGGCCTGGCTGTTGCAAACATATGTGGGACTGAATGAATTCTATTAAGAAAAAGGAAAAGAACAACAACAAGAGCTCCACCAGACACACCTTCAATGGCCATTGTTCCCGCCTCAGAATTCGTGGTTCTGTGCCACGGGCAGGAAGGGAAGAGGTGACCCCGGGAGGCGTTTCCTAAGCACAGATTAGAAAGAGCCTGGCGAGACTGGAATTGGTCAAAAGGAAATGAAAACACAGCGATCTCCCTCCACAGGGTGACTCCGAGGGAGTTGAGCTGAGGAAAAGGTGTCAAGCCAGGAGACTCACAATGAGGAGTTTCCCAACAATACAAAACACTGTTATCACCAGGAAAGCAGCCAGGGGCTCCCTCAAATTTCAGGGTTCTCCTCTTCCCCACACGTAGGAAGCCAGACGCATTCGCTCTTCAGCAATGTTTCCCCCTCCTCTTTCAGTGATGTCTTCCAGGGTCGAACACTCCTCAGTCTGGAAAACTCTCCCAGGTCTAACCCGAATCCTTCATGCTGCAGCTCAAGTTCCTTTCTTTCTGCTCCCTTCTGCGGGATGACAGGCAAGAACCTGCTGCGTTTGCGGAGTCCCGGTCGAACCTTTATGCTCAGGGGAACAAGCTCTAGTCACCAAGCGAAGCAGAGGGGCAGAAACAAACCTCCCAGGCCTGGCCCATCAAGGAGAGCCCTTTACCCCCCGGACTCCCAATTTCCAAGCAGAATGCAGCCCACTGTTTGTTTGTTTGTTTTTAAGACTTTTATTTATTTATTTGACAGAGATCACAAGTAGGCAGAGAGGCAGGCAGAGAGAGAGAGGGAAGCAGGCTCCCTGCTGAGCAGAGAGCCCAATGCGGGGCTTGATCCCAGGACCCTGGGACCATGACCTGAGCCAAAGGCAGAGGCTTTATCCCACTGAGCCACCCAGGCGCCCCTGCAGCCCACTGTTTAAAGGGTATTTTGTTTTCCTTTTCTGGAACCCATTGTGTGTTGCATCAAAGACAATGTGTTCATACAACTGTAGTTATTGATGTAGCAAACTTCCCAGGCAGGTCCCCGGGAGTGTTCAGAAAGGGGATAGGATGACCCGAGGAGGGGAGGAGGAAGCGTGTCTCCCATGCGTCTGGGTGTGTCTGGGTGTGTAGGGGTGTGAGTGTGGAGGCCGAAGCCCTGGGGGCCCTACAATGCCCTTCTTCCCCGCTTGAAGCACTCACTCCCCTTTCCCTCAGTCTCCTGAGGCTGTCCCCACTGCGACACTCACAGGCTGAGGAACTGAATAATTGTTGGCACGATCTGGGGGACAGAAAGCCAGATTGGGCGGGGAGAGCATTCCATTATTATAACACAATGCTGTAATAGGATATAAAATTCCTTTCATATTAATTCTTATACAATAGGAATCTTAAAACTTTACTTTTATACTGAAAAGGGAGGTAAAAGGCAGCCCTTGGTTGTGTTTTTGCAACCACAGTTATCTTATTCATCTTGGCAACTCCCATGTGGGTCTTAGCTGCCCTGCTCTATTCTAGAAAATGCCAGGGTCCTGTGGAGGAGTGTGAGGCTCGCATACACCAACCAGCTCCGACCCTTCTTCTAGGGGGCCTTCCTTCCCTGTGTGGTTCTGAGCCTGGCAGCCAGTGCTGCTCTTGGGAAACTGGCCCGACTGGAAGGCCCGGCTCGTTCTTCTTGCCCATGACCAGAGGGCCTTGGAGTGGGGAGCCAAGGCACGTGCGGTCCTCCTCAGAGGACTCGTGCTTGTGGTGCCTGCAATGCTGGTGGTGCACACATTGGTCTCGGAGCAAAATGTTCACCTCTGACACTCTATCCCCCCACCCCCGAGGACTTGGCATGACGCTGACCCAGGGCTGGCAAGGACAGGGTGTCCTCCTTCCTGTTCCATTCTCCCTGGGCCTAGCGGAGCCCTGTGCATACCCTGTCAGTGTTGTTGACAGGCTGAGTCACAGAGTGGGCACGGTTGTTGGATCCCAGAAACCTGGATGCTATTTCTAGCTTGGCTCTGGTCCCCAGCTTTGGTTGCCTACCATGGAGTCTAGGTAGAGAAGTCACTGGGCTCTCGGCAGGGCATTCGATTTGGGGTGGATACCAGAAGATCTGGGACTTTGTCTTCAGAAAAGTGTACAGAATGAACTTAATAGTCCCCATGACCTGGACCATCCCAAGGACAGTCTCTATTCAAGGAACCTCTGTGAACTCCATCGAGTTTTAATATGTTTTTGAGAGTAATTTAAATTCTCACCCTTAATTCACTGTTGTACTTATTTGTTGAGCATACATTTATTTAGAATCCTTAATGAGAGCCCTTCATAAAAATCTCCGTAAACCTTAAGTGCAAATAAGCAGCATTCTCAAACCTGGAAACTCCCCATGAGACTGATTCCTTTTTAAGCACCTTGCAAGGCTGGGGCTGCCTGGGCAGTATTACAGGCTCTCTTAATAATACCTTGTGGGGAAATTATGACACATCTTATTTCCTATTAGGCTTATACTTGTTCTTCGGATGAAAGGGACTCCACATGTAAATTTGATGATTATTCTCTGAATTTCTTCTCTGCAAGTAGAGCAGCAGAATCTCCTGGGCTGTTTGTGCAGGATTCAGGCTGGAATTTTAATAGCAAATATCAACCCCAAAGCAATAAAATCCATGAAAAATTAACATTGCTGAAGAGGTCCCCAGGCCCCCAGAGGTTATAACCCTGAGGGTCACCAGTAAGTGACCATGATTTAATGAAGTGGTGATCCCACTGATTAGGAAGAAATGGGTCTGGCGTCTTCCACAGCATAAATAGCCTGTCACTGAGCCTGCCAAGCAAATGCTTTCAGAGGCTGAATTCTCTCCCCAGCCCCAGTGAGCTGGCAGTGGACGGCAGAGGACATTCCACTGAAATCGGGCCATCGGCACTGAAGACAAAGGCAGCTGATTCAAGTGCACCAAATCAGAGTTTCTCTAATCAAATATATTAAATTCACCATCATTCTTGATTGTTTTAATGGGAATAAAGGGCAGCTGTGCCCTTCATTTTCTAAGCATTTTATTTAGTGCCGTGGGGAGGGGAAGGGGGGGCGGGCAGGATGGGAAGGGAAGAGAAATAGAGATGGCTAGGAAAGCTACGGGAAGCTAATGTCTTTTGTCTTCAAAGTAAAATGATTTTGCATGCTGTTCAGATCCACACTGAGAGTTCCCAGAGCCGTCACTCATGGACAAAAACCCAAGATAACCAGCTTATACAACACGTTTACGCAGGAGTGGAGACGCTGCCAGCCAGCAGACCAGGGGGTTTGGAATACTCGGGCAAAGACAGACGCGGGTGGCTAGTGTTAGACAGATTTGCTTCACTGGTTCCATGAAAGCCTGCTCAATTGAGCATTTCCCCCCCTGCATATTTGTGCTTTGTACAAAACGATTTAAATTTCAAGACACTTGGGAGAACATATCTCCCCTCTTTTGTAACCTTCCTGGCTAAGAGCGCAATTCACAAAAGGCCCTTTTCACCATTCGAGCAATGGAATTCAAAATTCCAGTTAAGAAACTGATGGCCCAACCTTTTTTTTTTTTTTTTCCCCTAAAAGAGTTTAACAGAAAGTCCAAGCGTGGTGCTTCCTGCCCGGAGTGCAGCGCAACACACAATGTCTTGGTATGCACCTCCAGCTTCAAAGGGGAGCTGGGGCTCATGATGTCACTTCCTCTGTCTGCTGAGTTGATAACAGGATGAACCTGAACGAGATATGAACCAGACATTCCACTGTGTAATTAATTATTTTACTCCATTGTAAGGCCGGGTCCTTAGGTAGACATTGTTTTTGTACTTGGCGTTGCGCACACACAAACGTGCTTCGCAGAGGAAACAAAGGTTTAGGAACTGCTGCTATGGGCTCGCAGGCTCACACAGGCTAATGTGAGTCATCCAGAGAAAGGGCTTTGGAAGCTGGTGCCTGTTACAGCCTGAAGCCAGCCTGTTTCTGAGCTGGAATGGGAAAGGCAGCTGGCTGTGTCAAAAGGGGCAGAGAATAAAGCCGCAGTGTAAAATGAAGACACAATTCAGCAAAGAGAAGATGTTATTAAAATGGTTTCTGCTCCTCCGGCAGCTTCTTTAGGACGGACCCCTTTTGGAGACAAATGATTCTCATCCTCTTCTTAAGAAAAAAGTAAAAAAAAAAAAAGGAGGTGGGTTTCCTTTCAGGAAAATGTTATCGGACTCTCTTTCAATGTCTCTATTTGAAGGGAATCAAAGAGAATGTGTGATAAGGCAGCGTCTCTAGACTCAGGGGCATTGTATCAAGTGACACTCTGTGGGCGAAATGAAGCTCTTCATCTGTCGGGGAAATCTAATAACTCAATCAATCAGCATAGGTCTCCTGTCCTAGACGGTGGTCGTCCAGCCCCTTGACGGAGGTCCCTTTTTTGAGCGCTAGACAGCTGGCTGAGGCCTGCTCCGTGAGAGGAAGAAACTGCCCAGTTCATTCCTCCCCAGGCTCCCTCCTTCTCCCACACACAATGCCCTTTTGTCCTGTGGCTCCCATCCCTCAGGGCATGGCCTGAGCTGGGCTCCCAGCATCTTCCCCTCACAGTGGCTGTGCTGTGCTGGGTGGGCCTGTGGGCCTGGGCAGGCTGGGAGTCACATCTAGAGCTGGTGGGCCAAAGGCATCTGCTATTCTTAGCCTGGGTCTGGGTGGCGCTGAGGGTAGCTGTCCCTGCCCCCTGTGGGCGAGTGCCCGGGGCTCAGGAGAAGGGCACAGTGGTGCTTGTGAAAGCCTAGGGGCTGCAGACAGAGAGAGAGCTCAGGGCTGAGGGGGAGTGTTGAACCACAGAGCTGCAACTCAGATCTATTGCCAAGTTCACTGAGCAAGCCTGGGGCAAGAAAGTCATCTAACCTCCGCTTGGCCTCCTCTTTTGTGAAATCAGAGGCTGGGGAGAGGCTACCCGAGGTCTCTTTCAGGCCCAGTGATGTGTGCCTCTCCATAGTAACCAAGGACATGGGGATAGGAAGCACCGCAGGCTTCCAAGTCAGACAGGCCTCAGTTTGAATCTGACCTCACCATCATGCGGTTTTGTTCCAGCGATCAGGCTTCTGTTTCGGTTAAATAATTTCTACTGGACAACTATGTAGTGTGAGTTTAATGACCTGAGTTACCAGAAAGAGTCCGGTGTGATTGCTGGCACACAGTATGCCCTTCTAAACGTCAGCTTTTCATGTAACCTATGTCATGGTCACTGTGAGAAGAAAAAAGTACTTGATAAAAACCTGCAGTAGTCCAAGAGACTTGAAATTTAAAAACAAATTATATAGTATGTCTGTGTCTTGGGTTAGCAGGTCCTGGACATTTCATTTCAGAGACAAGTGAAGTTGGAGAAAAAAATAGGATTGGTGGCAAGGTTATCCGTTTTTTTAATTTTGGCCAAGAAAGTTGGTTAAAAAACAGTTCTCATCTACTTTGACCATCATTTCAAAAAATAAAAGCCACGATGACCATCTTTACTAAGAAAGGACATTTGTCCTTATTAAATGGACATATGTATGTCATACGTGTATTTTTATTATACATAAGATGCACATGAATATTGACCTCCCTTTTCCTTCTGTCTGTAATTCACTGTCGGGGAGGGGCAGTTTGCCCCATTCTGCCGTTAATAGGGGCTGATTTTGGGAAAACACTGCCTTAAGGAATCACTTTAGCTTCCTTCTGTACCTTCATGTGTTTGTGGAAACTAACATCGGCTATTTTACTTATGTTCCCTTTTTAGTTTTCTCTCTCATCTCCCTACCTGTCTGTACACAAACACATGCATTTCATTTATGTTGCTGTAGCTTACCCCATCTACCTTGAAGTTTCTAGAAGTGACCAAAATGCTATGCAGGTGTCACACATTTCAGTTCTGTGAAGTTCAGTTCAGTTTCTGTACTCTCCCTCCCCCCCCCACTTGAAGTGACTGTCCTTAGTAGCGGAATGAGCCCACCTCCAGGGCAAGATCTTGTCCTTGGCCAGCATTTCAGGGCTGCCCGGCTCTACTGCCTCTTACGAGCAGAGTGCCGCAGATACAGAAAGCAAGGGAGGCTTCCGGCCTTTCCCCCTCCTGTGGACCCACTTTTCACGGGATGTCTAGGGGGCTTCGGACCCTCTCCTGGTCTCAGCCATAGCTTCTCCTCTACACTGGCTCACTCCAAGGAAACAGGGGCTTTGGGGCCAGTCCATTGATTCCTTGCTCCCTTCCCTCCTGGTAGAAAGCAGGAGAGCTCTGAGCTCAGCCAAGACTGCTCCCTTAAAGCAGATGTCTGGGCTGCTTTTCACCAGCTGGGAATCTGGGCCATCACCTCCCAGCGTCGAGTCCTGGGCAAGCGCTAATGGAGCAGGAGCCGATGGGAAAACTGGATGGCTCTTTGCCTCCTACTGCTTCGGGTTCTCACACTGTGGCCTCATGTGTTGTGAATTACAGAAATACCAAACACACCCACAATTAAATATATGCACCAAAATGCTTTTGAATGCCAAGTGTAAGTGACTTTGAAATGCTCTCTCTTGATTTGTGCTGCCTATACAGAGCTTGCTTCCATTAGTGCCAACATACCGAGCTCTGGCTAGTCAGCTTCCGGCTAGCTTGCCTTGTTTCTGGTGCTTTCCTTTAACTCTCTGCCACCAGGAACCAGGGTTGTGCTGGGATCACTTTTTTTTTTTTTTTTTTTTTTTTTTTGCCTGCAAGAGGTGTGACCTTCTTGTGGACATATCTGGTCTTCATGGGAGATCTCTCCATGGTTAGAAAGGAGCACACACAGAAAATCCATTAGGTCCAATATCAAATTTCATTCTGGGATAACAGATGGCGGCACTGCTCACTGAGGTGAGTGTGGCAGAGCCCAGTGGTCCAGCTGGCTGGCCACACAGATATGGGGCACGGTGACACCTCCCTGCTCACCATCTGGGGCCAGCTCCTACAACATGCAAATCAGAGTAACGTGCGGAGAGAGAGGCCAGGAGAGAGAGGCCAGGGTCTTCCCTTTTTCTGCCTCCTTCCGCCCCAGGCCTGCTGCTTAGTGGGGTCTAGTTCCTGCCAAGTGTGGTGGAAGAAGCTGGCAAGGAAGTGGGGTGGGGTACTCATCGAAGCCAGGCTTTATCTCTTTGGGCTTGTGAGTCTCTTTTGAAGTGATTTAAACCATCAAGAAAAATGGTGCTTGTTTTTCATTTGGGAGGCTTCAGGTCTAAGAAGAAGCTTCTTCGGTGTTAAGAGGCTCACTGAGGTTGGCCCTCTCTCCCTTCATGTGGTTTGCAGTTCTCATGTTTTACTTATTTTTGATGTGGTAGCGGCAGCCAATGAAAGCTAGTCCCCCCACTCTCACCTCTCCCCCAGCCCCAGTTCAAAGTTAGACACCGAGAGTTTTGGGTTTCTGTCTTTAACATTTCCTCTCTTTGACATCCCCGTGGGACCAAGAATGTAACTTTCTGTCACTCCCAGTAGCTTCAACTCTTGTTATGTCCTTTGCTTGTAAATGGGGGCAGTGGAACACATGGGAGGGAGCCAGGGTCAGGGATGGGGGCCACCTGCCAACCCTGAGTGCAGACCAGGTGCCAGGCATGTGCTAGGAACTGAGGACCCCAAAGGCCAGCCCAGGAGAGACCCTCATCTTGGGTGCTCTAGTCTGCCTCGGGACATGGCTCCCACCATGCTCTCTCGAAGGCCACCAGCAGCATTTTACCCACCAAATCCAAAGGTCCTTTTCCATTCTCATACTTCTTTACCCTTCTCCAGCTCTGGTCCTGTTGATCACCCCTTCTTTAGTCATGATTTATTCAGTGGATATTTTATGTGGCTGATTCCTATACCATGGGAAGGTACACCATGAAGGTTAAAGGCATTTCCAGGGTCTTAACATCTGTGTTCACATCCAGCCCTGACTTGTCTTCTGTGTGTGGCCCAGGTTAAGTTCCACAGCTTTTCAGGGGCTCAGTTTCTTCACTTGTTAAATGGGATTGATATTACCTACCTCCTAAGTTTTTACGAAGATGAGCTAAGGTAACGTGGAGCACATGTTTGGAACAGTGCCGGGGCATGTGCAGGTGCTCAACCCAAATACAGGGTCCTGTTAATATTAGGATTAGATGCTGTGAACCCCGCAGGCATGGCTGCTTCCCTCACGGAGCTCGCTGGCCTGTATGAGATGCCCACTGGCATTAACATGGCAAGTACTCCCCCCCCACCCCCAACCCCCATGCTTCCGACAACCTTGCTAGGGTGCTGTCTCCCAGATTCGCCCACCTTTCTTGCCCGACCTCTGTCACTGACTCGTCTTTCTTTTCTCTGCCACAAAGCAGGGACTCCACAAGATTCTGAGGTTTTTTCTTCCCCTGCCCCCGCACACCCGTTCCAGCTTTCCATCAGAGCTGGCAGTGAAGGCTCAAGGGGAGCTGAAGGCTTCGTGCCTGCTTAATCCGAGTCATCCTGGGGGGTGGGGGGGCGCGATGCTAGGTGGTGCTTCATGTGTGCGCATGCGCGGGCTTCCTTGTTGGCCAGAGAGGGGTTCCAATGCCCTCCCCCCCACCCCGCAATCTTCACCTGACCTCTCTGTGGCTCCCTTTTAGAGGTTAATACTGTCTACATGGGATTAGTTGACTGTGTACCTATAGAGATATTCTCAACTGTATATACACAATACACACACATATGTAAGCACATACATGTACACAGACATATATGCATGTGTACATTAATGTCTCTGTGTGTGTACATATATACACACACATATAAATATATACATGAAAAATCTTGACTCAGCGCCTGGTCCATAATAAGCACTCACGGTAGCTCCCAATGGCAGCTCTAGCGCCAGCTGGTCTTATGAGCTGGGGTTCCTTGTGGTCTATGCTTATTAGAGCAGACTTTCTGGAACACAGAAAAACAACCCTATTCAGTGTAATACAGTCTTGTGTTGTCACTAATCTAGAAATATGGGAGAAGAAATTGAAGGAGTTCACGCCGCAGATTTGTGCCCAGGTAGCTCTAACACAAGCAAAACTCTAGAAGACAATCCAACAGAGGACACTTACCTGGATGCTCAGAGGGGAGACAGTTCTTCCAGTGGAGAAGGTATGTTCAAGCTCGGCTACTTGAGCCTGGAGAATCAGAAAACCATAGAATGGAAGATGAGGCTGGACGAAGGACATTCTTCCGGGAAGCATGGTAGCATATGCATGGACGGAGGCAGCCACATGGCAGGCCTGCAGTCTAACTTTGGTGATGGGAGTGCGGCAGGCACGGAGGGCTGCAGTGGGGAGGCAGCCCGGGGCTGCGGTGGGAGGTGGTTAGGCTGGTAAGGGGTGTGCAGCCAACTGCACTTTGGAGCTAAAAATACATTGTCCTAGAATGACTCGAAGAATCCATCGGGAAGATCCTAACTTGTACGAAGTTGAGCTTAACAAAACGAAGAGGATTTGTGAAATAAGGGAATAAAGGAGAGTTGAATCATGCCAGCAACAGCACCTTCTTTGTTTCTACTGGCAGAAGACTCTGTCATTAAGTCACAGCACCGTGGCCACAGCCATCAGATTCAAATTGTCAACAGATTTCCATGTGCAATAGAAACTTTAAACTTTTTTATTACTTAAAAAAAAGGAACACGATGCCAAAGCCACAGACTTGGTGTTATTAAGCTTTGGTATTTGAGCCTGGCTAAGAGAGGAAATCGTCTAAACAGCAGTCTTTCCCCCATCTAACCCATCTGCTATCCACCACCGAAACTTCCAATGGCTCCTATCACCCGGTGAGTTGTTACCGAAATGCTAGGCGTGGTTCGTGTCTGTTTGACCCCGGTGGTCTCTTACCTGGTCCTTCCTCTTCCACGCCCTCTGCCCTGGCCATATTTAACCTCTTGCAGATGCTGGACCCATGTTATGTGCCTGCTGGGTGCTGTGCTTTCTCTCTCTACCTTCTTGGCTAAGTAAATGTTTTGGATAAGAAAACCCTATTTTTAAAAAAAGATTTTATTTATTTATTTGTCTGGGGGGGGGGAGAGTGCACACATAGGAGCAGAGGGGCAGAGGGAGAAGCAGAGTCCCCTCTGAGCAGGGAGCCCAATGCAGGACTCGATCCCAGGCTCCTGGGATCATGACCTGAGGCACCCAGGTGTCCCTCCAAAACCTTATTCTGATGTCACCTGCTCCAAGAAGGCATTCTGACCTCCCATCTCAGGTAGGGTGCCCCTCTCCTGTTCTTGCATGCCAACCCATGCCTATCTTTATAATCGTGGCTCCTCTGCTGTGTTGTAATTGCTAATTTAATAGAACATCTTACCCACATGCTTATGTGCTTCTGAGGGCAAGAACTGCTGCTTTCATCCTATGTCCTCAGAGCCTGGCACACCATGTGGATTGGGAAAGCATTTCTGAATTGAAGAACAGTCCTAGGAATCCAAAACATTATGCTGTTGGCCACAACAAGACATTTAGATAATTTAGGGGCCTGGAGACAACATCTAACCTCGAGTACTTAGTATGAAAGAAATAAAAGACTCCATCCTTTGACTGCTGAAAAAGACGGGACCCTCTTGAACATTGAAAAAGAGTGGTGGCTTTGACCTCAGCCAATGTGTAAATGTGGTCTTGGAATTCCTGATTCACAGTCAGCGGGTCTGCCCACTGTATATTCAGATTCCTGAACACCTGATGTGTATCTCCCAAATCAAACTGCTGGAGGGTGGGACCTGGAAATCCCCTGGTGATTCTGATCCGCCCTCAAGCTCGAGATCTCCTGACCTGGGCAGAGTCTCCCATCAACATGATAGTGGTAGACATAGGATAGAAGGCAGATTGAGCTGGGATAGTGTGCACTGAGGCAGTTTTTATGGTTTCAGAATTCTCAGCAAGACTGAAACCACTTGAATAAACCTGCATACCTATGATGATAGGAGGACATCTCGACTGCAAAATTAGACATCTCTTCTGCTGCCTTCACTCCATGGCTTTTGAAGCATTGATAAAACAAGGAAAAGGACCAAGACTTTCAGAGCATCATATTGTCCTACTTGGATATTGGAACAAAGGCTATATGCATGACCAGGGAGAGCAGGTCTTTCTGGTTCCAAAGGGTAAATTGTAAATTCATGGAAATGAGCTGCAGCCTCCTAACTAGACAGCTTTCTTCAGACTGGCGACTGTCCTCAGGTTGGAGATGATGAGAAGGAATTTGAGATGTGGTGGCTCTGGTGACATGCAGGTGGGGGAGACCAGTGCCTAAAAACAAGAGAAAAAAGGGGTCTCAGGACACCAGCTGGACTTTTTCAGCTCTGTCTCTCCTTATGCGAGGGGCTGAAGTACTTCCAGCCTGCTTCCCGACCCCGCCGCCCCTGGGATGAACTGTGCTTCCATGATCATGGAGAGGGAGGGCTTTGGATCCTGTGCTGGTGTGGACAGAAGGGACAGAGATGGCTGTTCCCTCACTGGGCAGCTTTCCTGGTGGGTGACTCAGGTACCATGACAGACCCATCTGGGGATAAAAAGACTTGGAGGTTAAACCTTTTTCAAAATAATGGTCTAGCCACAAGAAGACAAGAACCATTAATGCATAGTAGAAGCGTGACTCTGACATTTCTCTTACCTTTGAAACCAAAGGCAGGAAGGAACATTCGATATATGTTGTCAGGTGACTAAAGAGAAGCTTACTGGTTGCGTCTCTGATGAATAAGGAGGTGTGATCTATTTTCGTTTAATTTACTTTTTTACTTTTCCAAATTGATAATGAGATAGAAAAGCCTTGAGACCAAATTGACCTAGAAGCAAAGGAAGAAATTATTGTGAGTATTTTTCTAGCCATTTCCCCCAACACAAAAGGTGAAGGTAACAAATTACTTCTCTTTTTTTCATATAGATATGAATACGATATTTTGCTTTAAGTTTTGTCCTTGAACATGAAATGGTTTTAGCTCATTCAGGATTCTAATCACACTGTAAGACTGTTACAATGTGATTATAACCTTTGACAATGACAGATCTGCAAGACATGGCAGGATGCAATGATTACTATTTCCTGTGTAAGTACCGTACAACTTAGTCTCCACGAAGTAACTGAGAGAAAGTCTGTATAAGAAGGGTATCCAAACTCTCACTTACCTTGTAATACATTTCTGTTCTTGCCGATACAATCAAGGATTAAAAAAAAAAAAAGGCAAGAGACTCTAATAAAAAAAAAAAAACAGAAGTCCTGGCTTAAGAAAACCCAATGTGTGTCTACCAAATTATAATAAAAATTTAAAAGAAACCCTCCAGAAAACAAAAATGAGGGTTAATTATTTGTATCTAATAGATTTTTCAGATTGACCGCAGTGTTGTTTTAACCAAATATTCGTCATTATTTACTTCTCCATTTTTTTTTTTTACTATACACAGTTTTTAGGGATAGATTTAGCACGTGAAACAAGCCAAGTATATCCTGTTACCCATTTGTTGCGTCAGTGTATCTCCTGCAACTCCGTTCTTTGAATAAACAGGTATCACTTTTTCAGCTGTGGCTTAAAAGAAAAATAAGCATTGACACCAGGCAGGTCTTTGTGACCTTAAGAGATTGAAAGCCAAGGACTGTTGTTACTTACATTTCTTGGGCAAGTACAGCTTATCCACTGGACATGCTGTGTCTGTGTGTGACTCTGGAACATAATCTAGGACTTGGTTCGTTAAGTAGCGCGTACTTCCTGTGTCTGTCGTCACTCAGACCCTTGAGTGCCACATGTGATAGCTTCCCATCCTGGCTGAACCTGTCTCCCGTCTGCTGACCTCAGAAATAGGCTTTCAGACTTCTTGTTGAGAATGGCGTCTGTGTGGCAGATGTATTTTTTCTGGTTCACAATTCCATGTCACCAGGATATGCCAAGGTGTCACATCGCATTTCGGCTATGATGGGGTGCCACCTCAGAAGGCCTTGCTGAGAAGGCAGTTTCTTCTAGCTGAAAGTATCTTGTCCTCTCCTGTTCTATCCTGAGAAACACGATTCCCTCTTCTGCTCATCCACGATGTTTCTACCAGTCACGCAAAGGTTATCAGTAATATCAGTAGGTAACAGGTATCGAACTCTCACTGGGGGCCAAATACTGGATTCAGTGCACATACAGTACTTGCTATGTAAGCCAGACATTAAGTTAGTGATTAAATTATTTTAAAACATGAATCTTCACAAGAACTATGGGAGGCTGTTAATATCATCATCCCGATTTACGTCTGAGTCAACTGATGTAAAGAGAAGATTAGTTACCTTGCCAAGGTTATCTGTAAGCAAGGGGTAGGGATTAGATTGAAACCTAGTCAAGTCTGGCTCCAGAGTTCATGCTCTTAACTATTTCTTTATGTTGCCTATGAAAAGTGTTCTAACTCTAAATCATACCATAGTCCTACAAAGCAGATCTATTCATGTCCTCATTTTGCTGATGGTGACACTGAGTCACAGATGAGGCCATGTAAATTTCCCAGCATCATACATTCAAACCCAAGCCATCCAATTTCAAAAGTTTTTATAATTTTTTTAAAAAAAGATTTTATTTATTTCAGAGAGAAAGATTGAGAGCCCAAGCAGGGGGAAGGGACAGAGGGAGAGAGAGAAGCAGACTCCCCACTGATTGGGGAGCCCCAAGCAGGACTTTATCCCAGGACCCTGAGAGCATGACCTGAGCTGAAGGCAGATGCTTAACCGACTGAGCCACCCAGGCACCCTTCCAGGGGCTTTTGGTTCTTTCTCCCATGTGGTCTTCTAACAGTGCCAGTGCTGGAGACTGACTCTCCTCTGCAGGTAGTGTTTCCAAAGAACCTCCATGGGAAGGGCCATGGGGGTTAACAGAGACAGAAGGGTGGGGTTTGTGCTTGAGAGAAGCAGAAGAGGTTTGCAGTTCTCTCCAGGCTGCAGGCCCCTCATTGACACACTAGTGAGTTTCACTTGCTTTACCCAGAGACTGGAGCTCAGAGCCCTTGAGGGAATTCAGATCCCCAGGCTCCGACTCTCAGATCCCACATCTTCAGGAGTCCTGGAGCTGGGGCGACTTCTCTGGTTTAGGCTGCGGCGCACCTGCAGATTCCCATTAAACTGCCTGCCGAATCAGGAATAATGATTCTCAGGGGGGAGAGATATTATTTGCATTTGAATTAATGTTGAGTTCAGAGTCACAGATTCCTCATCAAGAAGGATTTAGAGCAATTGCTGATATCCTGGGGATCTGTGGCCAGCTCATTATTTGCATCTCACAGGGTAGTACTAGAATTTTTAATTTTTTCAAGTTTTCCTTTGAAAGTTTGGCTCTCTTTATCCCCATGATCATAATTATAATAATTTTGAAACATCAGTCTGCTCAGATATCAAGGTGTTGAACGGATAATTTCACTTTAATGAATTTGTCTCATATGGGCTTATTTTCCACATCTGTCCTAAGCTGAATAGCTAACTGGTTAATATGAGAACTGTTCCGTTTCATTAGCTTCTCCCTGTTGATTTCCTTGAGGTGGAACTGATGCATTGCCAGTTGCAAGCCCTGTCAGCTCTTTCTTTTTAGGCAAAGCACAGATCCAAATTCTGTTCTAAGGCACCGATAGCAACTAAGCAGAATTAAAAAATGAAATAGTTTGATCATCCAGATCCACTGCAGGGTTCCACATGCCCGATGGCTTATGAGAGATTAGCAAGTAGTTGTCATGGGCGTCAAAAACACTTGTACCTGAGGCCATCTTGGGTAAACCGTACAAGAAAGGCCACAGAGCTCTGACAGGAATGGAGAGGGAAAGAGAGGCTGGCTGACAGCCATGAGGAAGGGAGGAGAGAAAGAAAAAGAAGGCAGTGGTGTGGCAGGGGGTCCAGGAGGCTTTGCTGAGGGTCTTGAGTTGGCAAACGACAACTTCAAACTCTTCAGGGAGGAGGTCTCTTGATTGCTGTAGTGGTCTAGGAGAATGTTTCAGGATGAAGTTTAAGGCAAGAGAGATGATGTCCGTGGATTTCTGAGACTTCTGGAAAGAGGGGGCAGTGCATCCTTTATAGAGCCCCAAGTTCTGCTGAGGTGGAGAAATGATCAGTTAAGATGCTCTGGACTCTAAGAGAAAACCTGATGCAAACAATCAGGAGGTCTGTCATCTCCCCCAGCACGAACATTGAGTGCACCTCAGGACCGTTCTATCAATGAATCTGTGTCATCAAGGATCCAGGATTTTTGTTTGTTTGTTTGTTTGTTTTTTAACATTTTATTTGACAGAGAGATCACAAGTAGGCAGAGAGGCAGGCAGGGGGTGGGGGGAAAGCAGGCCCCCCACTGAGCAGAGAGCCCAACCGGGGCTCAATCCCAGGACCCTGAGATCATGACCTGAGCCGAAGGCAGAGGCTTAACCCACTGAGCCACCCAGGTGCCCCTTGGATCTAGTTGTTTGTGTTTTTTTGTCCTATGTCCTTAGCACTGGTTTTCATTTTTAAATTTGTTCTCCTTATGGTTGAATAATGGCCACCAGCAAGAAATGGGGCTCTGTGCTTCTTGCCTCACCATTCTGGGTTTGGGCAAGGGAGAGGCTCTCTTCCTTCACTTCAGCCTGATTGGGCCAATCCAGGTCTCATCCCACCCTCGCACTAATAACTATTACCAAGGCAATGTCATGAGCTGTCAGCTGAAGCCTGAGCAACAGGACCAGTCACTGGCAAGAGGTGTGGGGTTACCTGGTCTGTGCTAGACCAATCAGTGGTCTTGGGGCTGATAATGGGGTCAGCTTTTTGGGAGACATGTGGACTATGTGGGGAAAGTGTAGGCTCTGCAGGAACAAAGAAGAAATGAATAGAGTAGCAGTATGGGCCATCCTACTTTAGAGGGTTGCCAACACTACCATGAAGGTAAGCCTTCTACTGACCCCAGAGATAGATCAAGACTAGATAGCCCTCTTAATGATCTGAGACCAGGCCCTTGCTCGGGTGTTTTATGAGCCTTGCAAAAAAAGAGGGGGAAAATGGAAATGAAACCCAAAAACAGAAAGCAGCACTGAGAAATCAGCTATTAAGAGAGGTGGGCATGTGTGTGGGAGGCTCCGTGTTCTGGCTGTGTTAGGTTGTGCCCTCTACCATATCCCAGAAGCACTTAGAAAGATAGGACTTGGCATGCTCTGTCATCCATGGGACTCCATGGACTTTCAATATCCAGCAAGAAGAAAGAGTAAAAAATGGGTGCCGGGTCTCCATGATTCACAAAAGTGCCTTCTTGCTTGGTAAAACCACCTCTCCAGCAGTCCTAGACTCCTTCATGCATTTCCTTAATTTTTATGACATTATTCAAGCATTCTTTTATTCCTTTTAATTATGCAGAAATGTTTCATAATTGTCCTTGCTATGTACTCTTCGGTTCACCCTTTGGGAATAACAGATTGGTGTCATCTTTCTTCACTGGAGGTTAGGTATGCATGAGGAAAGAACTACTTTCCCCCCAGATTATCTGATGTTTGTGATGGTAGTGTAAAAATTTTAAGTAGCTATGGAGTTGATGACAGATGTCCCAGAAGAGCAGAATGTGTATAGTGTCACTTGGTGCATCCAAATGGAATAAGCTTGAACCAACCCATGTCCAGCAAGAGACACACAGGGGTCTTATGAAAACAGAGGCTTGAAACTTGGGATCAGAGAAAGACAGTGATAGGGAGGAGAGAGCCATCCATGTGAGAAGTAAGAAAGAGCTTGCCTTCTAGTGCTGGGTGTGCAGAGTGGCTGAATAATAAGCTACCCAGAGAGTAAAACCAGGGGCTCACATCCCTGAAAACAACTTAGAGGAAAGACAGAGAATCCAAGAGGCTCATGGCCAGAATCCTTGTACATCTTCCTTTCTCTAAAATGACAGACCGCCTGCTGTATCAGTGCAAACCAGCCTGTATGGCTCTCCCCAGAGCCACCGTGTTCTTCCAGCCATAGTGTAAACTCTACAACACCTCAGTCCTCAGGAATGAACAGCCAGGCCATTCTTGGGAGGCTTGAAACTCCCCATGGGGCAAGAAGATATTTGCAAATGACATATCAGATAAAGGGCTAGTAGCCAAAATCTATAAAGAGCTTATTGCACTCAACATGCAAGGAACAAATAATCCAATCAAGAAATGGGTGGAGGACATGAACAGACATTTCTGCAAAGAAGACATCCAAATGGCCAACAGATGCATGAAAGAGTGCTCAACATTACTCAGCATCAGGGAAATACAAATCAAAACCACAGTGAGATACCACCTCACACGTCAGAATGGCTAAAATTAACAAGTCAGGAAATGATAGATGTTGGTGAGGATGTGGAGGAAGGGGAACACTCCTACACTGTTGGTGGGAATGCAAGCTGGTGCAGTCACTCTGGAAAACAGTATGGAGGTTCCTCAAAAAGTTGAAAATAGGGGCGCCTGGGTGGCTCAGTGGGTTAAGCCTCTGTCTTTTGCTCGGGTCATGATCTCAGGGTCCTGGAATCGAGCCCCACATCAGGCTCTCTGCTCAGCGGGGAGCCTGCTTCCCCCTCTCTCTCTGCCTGCCTCTCTGCCTACTTGTGATCTCTCTCTGTCGAATAAATAAATGTATAAAATCTTAAAAAAAGAAAAGTTGAAAATAGAGCTACCCTACGACCCAGCAATCACACCACTAGGTACTTACGCTAAAGATACAAATGTAGTGATCTGAAGGGGCACGTGCACCCGAATGTTTATTTATAGCAGCAAGTCCACAATAGCCAAACTATGGAAAGAGCCCAGATGCCCATCAACATATGAATGGATAAAGAAGATGTGGTGTATATATGTATAATGGAATATTATATTGCCATCAAAAATGAAATCTTGCCATTTGCAAGGGCACGGATGGAACTAGAGGGTATTGTGCCAAGAAAATAAGTCAGTCAGAGAAAGACAATTACATGATCTCACTGATATGTGGAATTTAGGAAACAAAACAGAGGGCCATAATGGAAGAGAGGAAAAAAGTAAAGGCAAAACCAGAGAGAGAGACAAACCATAAGAGGCTCTTAGTCATAGGAAACAAACTGACAGTTGCTGGAATGGAGGGGGTGGGGTGGAGTGATGGGGTAACTGGGTGATGGACATTAAGGAGGGCATGTGATGTGTTGAGCACTAGGTATTATATAAGACTGATGAATCACTGACCTATATCTTTGAAACCAATAATACTTTATATATTAATTAATATATTAATAATAATAATATACAATTATTATATATTTAATTAATAAATACTAAATATATTAATAACTATATATATTAATTAATTAAGAAAAAAGAAAACTTAAAAGAAACAAAAAGAAGAAACTCCCCATGAGGCATGGATGGAAGACCATGAGAAGAGTGGAAGATACTGGTTTGTGGTGAAGAGGCTATTGAGGTTACTACCCTACCAGCTTTAATCTAGGGTGGGATTTCTGCCCTTCAGTACCATGGACATTGGAGGCTGGAAGCTTCTTTGTTGTGGGGGGCTGTCCTGTGCATTGTAGGGGGCTTAGCAGCGTCTCTGGCCTCCACCTACTAGATACCGGTGGCATCCTCCCACCCCCAATCATGACAACGAAAAATGTCCCCAGACATTGCCAACTGTTCACTGTTGAGATTTTTGGCCCCTGACCCCTCTGATGAGAACCACTACCAAAGAGTGAAGAAGGAACTACAAGGCCTGGGAGTTACGGCGTTGGTTAGATGGGCGAGCAGCTTCTGTCTAAGATCCTGAGGGACTGATGCAGGTGACCAGAAACATGCAAAGATTGGTTTACAGCTAAAGAACAAACTTTGGACCCCAGTGCAGGGCAACTTATAAAGGTGGTTTTAGGACTGGATTCAAATACTGGCTAGGACCATTTTATGCGAAAGACAATGTAGAGATCAGCTGAGAACGGAGTTAGATATAACTGTGTATCTGAGAGTGAACAAAACCACAAGCTGCATGCGTTACAGAAGTGTCCCAAAAACCACTGTCACAGAGCTCCAAATTGTTATGCACCTGGCGAGTGCCAGGAGCTGTGGCCAACACAGATTATACCCAATTTATAATCCCACAGCTGCAAGGCAGGAATTGCCCACATTTTGTAGATGTTCAGACAGGTTCCCTCGATTCCGGCCACGGTCTTGCCATTGGTCACGGCAGAGGACGATGAAAGCCCAGGTCTGCTAATGCAGGGCTGTTTTTGCTACAGCATATTACATATGCTTAGAATGTGGAGGGTGTGTTCCAGAAAAACTGCCGTGAGATCTGAATGATCATGCATGACACTGTGTGTGTTATATTACACTTACCGTACCTGTGTGTAGGCGGAGTACCTCTTAACAGATCATGTGCTAGCTCACAAAACTCTATGAAGCACACAAAGCAGCTGATGTTCACTGTGGGACATGATACCCTCATCTCCTGGGTTTCAGAGGCCTGAGGCTCCCTGAGCGCCTTTGAATCCAAGCTGGGAGGAGGCTGGGTCAGCAACTGGGTAAAGGAAGTGTCTGTGGAGGGTGGGGGGAGGACAGGAGCTGGGAGGGGGGTGGGGCAGGTCCCTGCAGGGAAGGGGTCCCTGAGCCATGGCTATTGGGGCTTGAGTTGAATGCTCTCTAGAGCAGCTCCTTGAACTTTAATACGTGCTATTCTTGTTAAAACACAGGTTGTGATTCAGAACCTGGGTTGGGCC
>PISX010000910.1:106979-227080 GCA_004024625.1 Mellivora capensis
GGCCATTCCCTGCCCAATAAACTGATGATCAGAAACACAAGTGGCCTGAAGCTTTAAAGAACAGGAGTTTCAGGGAAGTTTGTAAAATTACAACTTCATGACAGCAGGTAGCAAACGTATGGTACTCATTATCCCTAAGCTCTAGTAAAGATTAAAAATATAGTTATGACAATGCTATAAATAAAGTAGTAAATTACATACTTGCAGTAGGTTATGGAGGGAAGGGAGGGTATGTTGGAGCAGCTCCCTAACTTTTGAGGTTGACACACATGTGAGCTCTGTGTTCATAGTTTCTGAATCCAAAATAGAGATTTTGGGTGATTCACAAAGGATTCCTTCCGCCCCGCCCCCCGCCAACCTCCCCCCACTCCAGCCCTTCTGGTCACCTGGTGTAGAGATACTGAAATACGCTATGGAGATGCTAGAGCAGTAGCATTTTGAAGGGCTTTGTGATGGTTTTTGAGAACAAAGTGCTAAATGTTTGCAGTACACTTGAAGTGAGTACTGTACCAGTGAATCCAGGGTCTATGGACCTTCCTTTCAGACACCACATTGGGGCGAGTTCCCGGTCACCCTGGGAGTGGCGCGGTGTGGAAGGCAGACCTGATGTGTTGTCCTGCACACTGGGGGCTAGGTGGTCCAGAGCTGAACCTGCATGTGCCCACATGTGCTTTCTTTACCCCGTCACAGTAGCTCTTCCTCAGTGATTTCCTAAGGCAGCTCATACGACCGACCGGTCTAAAAATTCTGGTCATTGCAATGACTGAATTCACTCACCCTCCCACCATTATTTGTAAATTACTACCTGCCCAACACTGGGTAAATCAAAAGGGACAAAACAACTACCTCTCTCTTCTCAGGAAGCTTGCAATCAAGCGGGGAAAAGAATGGGGAGCCAAGTTTGTAATTTTTTTATGAGTCTTTCTGATAACTTGTTAAAGAGTTCCCGGGGGAAGGATCTCTTATAAGGACGTATAGCGTGGGGCATTCTCTGGCGGGAAGGCTCCCGGAAGTTCTGAGGAAATGACTTTTAAGATGAAACTAAGGATGAGTGGGAGTTAGCTTGACAAAGGGTGAGGGAGGAGCCTTCTGGGGGCGCTAAAGTAGGGACGCTTGAAGGCTAGTGTGGGCCAGCGTCATGGCTGGGAGGAGAGCGCTGTCTGCCCACACTGGACGCTGTTCGCAGACGGCTCTCTGTGCCATGGGAGGTTCAGGTTCCCTCCTAGAGACGGTGGAAATCTGACAAAAGATTTTGAGCAGGAATGCATCTTCGTTGGCTCCGGAGCTCAGGCTGTTCCAACCCTCAACCCTGAGACTGAGGCTTGGGTTTGGATCAGGCAAGTTCAGATGGCCAGTGGCACAGACTAAAGACCCTCGCCCGGAGGGACACTAAGAGTCTGTGTCACTCCCCAACCTGGGAGGCACAGGCTGGCTTTGTGACAGAGAAGAGGGGTGGCACGCACGTGTGGAACTCATGGAAGAGAAGAGCTGCGAGTGTCATTCCTCCTCTCACATGGAGGAGGAGTGAGGCCCACCCAGAACACTCAGGCTCTTGTCGTTAATTATGTTCTGTGCTTACAACACCTTCTTCCGGGATTAATGAGGAGAGTGCTGAAAAGACCTCAAATGCTGTTTTATGTTCCAAATTCTGTCACCTACGTGTAGTATTCCCTCAGGTCTGGGGGATAATTTAGATGATTATCTGCTAAAAGGATCAGCCTCTTAGTGGTAGCTGGTAGATGAAGCTGGAAAAACATGTGTTGTTTTATGGTGTACCAGGATGAGCAGAAAAATCACTTGCTTTGTGTTTTTTTCAAAAGTCCTTTTATGACATATTTAGTTTGAAGGAAATGAATTCACGCTATTTTCATTTGCCTTCGTCTTCTTGGTCTCATTTATCTAGAATCTCTCAGCCCCTAGATATGGGGCTGATTTTAGCTCTTGCCTTGCTTTAAAAACCTGGTGTGGTTAAGGAATGAGAAGGGTCAATTGTCAACCAGGAAAGGGAATCTTTCTTGTATTAGCTTGTAGACCTTTCGATAAATTTTCTGGGGATCTACTTGCAGTGTGGAAAATAGAAAAATGGAGCTTAGAAGTCTGCTGTGCAGTTTTTAGCCAAACAACTCAGTTTTCTTGTGTCAATTTTAGCATAAAAATTTTTTCAAAAAGGAATTTTTATGCTGTTTTGGCATCCCCTCCATCTACCCACCCCCCCCAAAAAGACGTGTCAACGTTGGACTCCAACAAAGGAAAGATGAAATCCGGTATTTGCTCCCACAGGAAGGCATCATCGGATCGGAGAGACGGCATCATCTGAAATTTTAATGTCAGTATGACTGAGGACTTGGTTTTAATTCTACCCCAGCATTATCCGGATTTACTTGCTTTCTGAGCATCTCAAAGGAAGCCGGGAAGACGCTGGAGCACGTTCTCATTCTACCTATTTTGATGTGAGATTTCCCTGTCAGTCACCACAGATGAGGAGCCTCTCCAGATACTGTCTGGGACTCGGGGATAAAGGGGAAAGTAAATACTTAGATTTGTCTTTGACAGGCATGGCAGACCGGAGTTCTCGGGCCTGAGCTGTGAGTCCTGAGCTGTGAGAGAGAAAGAAATAGATGTTCAGGAGCTCAGAAGAGAAGTGTCTGTGGTAGAGAGAGACAATGTTAGAGAAGGATCCTCTGCTTCATTATCAGCGATAACAATAATTAAAGGGCTCTGGAGTCCCAGTGGTCACCACTGCACTGTTTAATAGTAATTATTGGGTAATTACATATTATTATATGAGAGAGATATAATTATATAATTGTTATTATTAAGTATGATGTTGACCATTGTGGTTCCAACCCCTTCTTCATTTGTGGAACCTCTTTTGGGATGGTAATTGAGATAACAGGGATTAAAGTCGGGAAGAGGGAAAGTAACTGGGTGAGGGCATGTCTTGCTTGGCTCGGCGGGAGCACGGGACGGGGAGACAGGACCTAATGAATCGGCGACACCTGCAGTGGACTGGTTTGGTTGGCATCTCTGACTGACCTGGGAAGCAATTATGCTCA
The DNA here is from genome assembly GCA_004024625.1 of Mellivora capensis. Lineage (NCBI taxonomy): Eukaryota > Metazoa > Chordata > Mammalia > Carnivora > Mustelidae > Mellivora > Mellivora capensis. The sequence continues at coordinate 110,036 of PISX010000910.1, forward strand.
GAGAATTTCTGGCTTCATTGTCCCCCACTGCCTTTGCAGAGCGTCTAACTGTGGCCTCTCGGGAAAACACGGAACAAGTCGGTCTGTAGTGCCCTGCCCTGGTCTTCAGGCTGTCAGGCGCCTGGGGCCAGCCGGGAGAATGGGATGTTGGCAAGGGGGATGGGGACTGAGCAGAAGTGGATTAATTACCAAGGGCAGCTCTGGCCTGGAGGGAGTTTCCTAGGCACAGTTGCCCTGGGTTCTTTTATTCATCTTCCCACTGACCCTCTGAGAGGAAGCCCTGGGTTCCAAGGGATCGAGCCTGGATCTGGAGCCTGAAAGACTAGATGGAGTCAAACCCAAGTGCTAAGTCCTTCATGCTGTGTGTGGCCTCGGGTGGTGACAAGGCCCCCGGGTCTGTTTCCTCCTGTGTTAAGTGGAGCTAACATTGTCCTCCCTGCAAAGTGGCTGGAGGGGCGGGGACCACATGAGCTCAGCCGCGAGCGCCACCCTGGCCTGGGACTCGAATCGAGTCATAGTTGTAGGCAGATGGGTAGTAGACATTTGCTGCCCCCGAGGGAATTTCATCCCCAGCAATGACTACTGGCCCCGCAGCACCAGAGCTGGTCAATGGCGGAACACAGGTCTTCTCATCTGGGTGCTCCTCTGGCTGCGCTAGGAGAGTCTGGGGACCCTTGCTGGCCCTGGTCCTGTGGAAGGGCCTCCGCGCGGCTCTGAGGAGACGTGGCCTGCTGTTCTCTGTGGAGTGCAGCAAGAGGCACGCCCAGGCTTGTCTGCCTCTGTCACAGGCACAGCCTAGGAGCTGCGGGGAGGGAGTTGCCAGGCAGTGAGTGGGAAGCTTTCCACGGGCGGGTAGATCAGGAAGAGAATAGGGCCGGCTTTGTGAAGAGACCACACAGATGGCAGAACACGGCTCGCCCTAGGGAGCTCCCTCTCTGGAGGAGTAGATGATTCCTGAGGGGAGGGTACAATCATTTTCCCAATGGACAGAATCCCCAAATCATCCCATCCACGATGTAATTCCTCGGTTACGAGCGCATTGGCGAACATTCCATAGGAAAACAAACCAAAGATGCACACGCTGAGGTCACGTGAGGAGGGTCCTACCCTTCGGAGCAGGACCAAGTCCCTCTGAAGTTTGATTGTAACTCCATTCTTCCTAGAGGGAGTCAGGTGGAGAGAAAGCCACTCGAGATTAGACTGAATGCAGAAAAATGAAGGAAGCCGAGCTCATAAAACTAGTGTCACTCAGTCTGTCACTTGCTATACTTCATGGGTGAATCAGAGGAGGATGGACTCTGTTTGCTGACTGATGGCCTACTGGTCCATTAACTGTGTCAGAGGGATGGCTCCAACAGCCTTGGACCAAGACTTGGGAGACTGTGTTCTGACCTTGGCCTACAGTTAGGGTAATAAGATACTTTGTTATTCAAACGAGGACGCTTTTGAGAGTGCAAGGAAGCCCTTTAATTATTGTTGTGTAACTATGTGTGGAACCGGGACTATCCATAGGCAAACTGGTGCATGGTTCCCTCCCCCCTCCACCGCCCCGACACCCCTACTGCGTTGGTCTTGGGTAAGTCACTTAACTTCTTTGGCCTCAGTTTTGTCAGTTTTATTTTATTTCAACTTATGTTATTTTATTATTTTTTTAAAGATTTTATTTATTTATTTGACAGAAAGAACATGAGAGAGGGCACAAAGCAGCAGGGAGGGGCAGAGGGAGAGGGAGAAACAGACTCCCTGCTAAGCAGGGAGCCCAATATGAGGTTCAATTTCCAGAACCCCGGAATCATGACCTCAGCTGAAGACAGATGCTTAACCGAATGAGCCACCCAGGCGCCCCAGTTTTGTCAATTTTAAAACAATAAAAAACACTTATCCTGTCTGTCTCACAAGGATGTGAGGCTCAAGAAGATAATAAATGTGGAAAGTGTTTTGAAAATAAGGAATCACTTCACAAATGTATAGGTTGTTTCCAGATATTCAGAAAGGACCTCAAACGTGGGTAAAAGGGGCGAAGGGGGTCAAAAGTTACAAACTTCCACTTACAAAATACTAAGTCCTGGGGATGTCTCGTACATGGCTATTACTATGTGACTATGTCTGTTTGAAAGTTGCTGAGAGAGATCTTAGAAGTTCTCATCACAAGAGAAAAATTATAACTATGTGTGGTGATGGATGAGAACTAGATTTGTTGTGATCATTTCACGATATTTACATGTATTAAATCATTGTGCACCTAAAACTAATATAATGTCATATGTCAAGTATATCTCAATAGAACCAGAAAAAATAAAAACATGAGAGAGAAAGGAATCTGCAAATAGTATTTTTAGTGATCTGTATTATTTTTTCCAAATTAAATGAATTATTTTTAAAAAGGAGCCCTGAGAGTTAGCCCTCCTTAATAGTGCTCAACCCTGCAAATAAGCTCTAAGAGCTCCAATTTTGGATTACAGGTAAACTGCCTCATTATTATTGTCCTAGCCCTTATATGCCTGTGGAGCCAAAGCCATTACTGGATTTGTCTTTTGGCACGAGGAGGAGAGAGGTCCACCCGATGGGAGAGGTTACGCAATGTCTCCATTTTCTTCTCTTGGTCAGGGACTTAAGAAGAAGAAATTTTCTTACCAGTGTTTTGAGCCGCTCCTAACCACAGTCACAAGAATTAGCATCAGAAAAATGAGGAAAGGCATTCAGTCTGAGGTTTCAGCCTGGTTTTTAAGACCTTTAGAAAATGACTAGATATCCAAGCTCGTCTGTCCCTGCTTATGACTATTTTGGTGGTCTCTAAGTGGCAATAATTGAAATATTATTGCTTTTGTGCCATATAATTTCCCCATAACACAATGCCTAAATATATCCCCCTCAGGTCCATTGGAAGACGGTTGCTTCAAGTGTGGGCTATGGCAGGCTCTGTGTCTGTGACCACATAGGATCGGGGTGGGGGGGTGCTCTCTTCAAGGATCCCAGGGCCCCAACACCTGATAAAGTCATCGCTGCAAACACTGATCTTGACTTAGAGATAGCATCTGGGGATTTAAGGTCAAACTTTATATATGTGTGTGTATATATATGTATATATATACATATATATATATTTAAAGTCAGACTTGTTATAATTACATGGTTGGAAGCACAGTGTGCTTGGAGCCAAATGTTGATTAATGTTAATTTTAGGGTAAACAGAGGGAGAGAAAGACAGGAAAAGCCAGTGGACTCCAAAGCTAAAAATATTCTTGAGTTGAGACTCAGCATCTATGGGTGTACAACCTGATAATTACTTCTGAGCAGTGATTACCTGTTGTTATATAATTAACCTCGAGGTCCATCTGAACGGCTGGAGCTTTCCTCCTGGAACACACCAATTGCTGTGATTCATAGACCACTGAACTAAATCCAGAAATGCCCGTACACCAAGTGACTCCACGCTGCTTGTTTCAGAACAAGTGTCTCCTCTTTCTGGAATACAGGAGGGATATTGTTCATTAGAGACTAAATCTGTTGGGAAGGTAAGAACTGTGCAGCGTGGTAGATCTTTGTGTTGCTGAGGGTGATGGGATTTGGAAGAGAGACACAGAAACTTTCAGCTGAGTTTAATGAAGGCCACTTGAAGAGCCTTCCCGTCCTAGAGCTCTTTTCTCTGTTTCACTTGGGAAAGCCTAGAAAAGAAAACGTTAGCAGCCCTTCAGCATTCTGGCACTGATTACTACAAGCTGTATCCAAAATAAAGAGAAAGTGAGAGACCCAAGGAGACAGAAGAAGTATCTTTAAGTCTGTGAATGTGGAATGAAACTGAATACTTTAGAACCGGGTTACAAATAAGGGGGGGGGGGGCGGCTAGGGAGGAGGGGAGAATACTGAGCCTGCTTCTCTTTTAGACATCCCCTGACACTTGGAGAGACCAGGATCAATTCTACCCAATGGATTTAATTTATCTTCGAGAATAGAAATTGTTGGTGGCTTACCAACAGCTCTTCTCCCTTTCGTGCTAATTAACAGAACCCTTGTTTTATTTGGATAATCCACTCTCCCGACCACAGCCAGGTGTTTCAGTAAATCAGTCATGGTCATCCCATGTCCCTTCCAGGTGCTGGTTTAGGCAAGAGCATGTGGTGCTGTTTTGCCTGGTGAGATGTGAAAGAATGTCTGCTGGGAGATGAAAGCACCTGGCAAAGGTTTTTTTGTTTGTTTGTTTGTTTGTTTGCTTATAAAATGAGACCACCAGGAAGAGGCAAGCACCTTTAGCTCCAGCTGGATGTAAGTGCTTGCCTGTGGTCCTAGGGGCCGCCATCTTGCTTCCGTGAAATGAGCTGGCTTGAATACCGGCCAACCTCTGGAGGAAGGCAGAGCTGAAAGACAGGAGGAACTTTGCTCATGGAGGAGGTCAGGGAGCCCATGAATTAACTGACCTTGGAGCTGCCCTGCGTTGGAACTTTTTACTGTGTGAATACCTCCCTGGTTGTTTATGGCAGTTGAGTCAGGGCTATCTTTGTCCTGGCAGATGAAAAGACATCCCAGCTGAAGCAGTACTTTATTAGAAGAGTTACATATCTTTTATAACAAATCCATTTCTTGGCACGTATTAGGAGCCTCAAGTCCTTTGGAACAGTCTTCTGAACCCCACATTGGGCCATGCTCAAGATTAGTAATAACAACCATCATAACAAACTCACACTTGTCTAAGCTATAAATTTTCCAACGCACTTTTACATTGACCCTTGCAAGGCAGGTAAGATGAATATTATTATTATCCTTTTTTTTTCTCCAAGATGAGAAAGCAAACACAAGGAGGAAGAATGATTTACCTGATGCATCTAATGACACGATTATGATTGAACTAGGATTAAAAAAAAAAACAAAAAACCCTAAGTCTGGCCAAGAGAAATGTTTTGATCATGAGAAAAAGTAAATGGAGAAAAGGATTAACAAGCATGGACTTTGGAGGCCGCCGGAACTGGGTTTGAATTCCCAGTGTACTTCTTGTTAATATTGTGGCCTTAGACAAGTCACTTAAATCTCTCTATCTGTCCTTTAGCTTCCTCATCTGTGAAATTCTAATGATGAAACACAGATCACCAGGACATTTCAAGAAATTAATGTAAAAATGTATTCAGGGCATGTGGGTGGCTCAATCTGTTAAGCGTCCGCCTTCGGCTCAGGTCATGATCTCAGGGTCCTTGGATGGAGTCCTGCCGGCTCATCAGGGAGCCTGCTTCTCCCTCTCCCTCTGCCCTTCCCCCCTGTTCGTGCTTGCCCCCTTTCTCTCACTCTCTCATGCTCTCTCTGATAAATGAATAAAATCTTTTAAAAAAAATGTATTTAAAGTACTGAATCTGGTACTCGGGACATGACAGGTTTCCCTCTCCTAAACATTACTTGCCCCTTACTGGAAGAAATTGTGGTTACTCCAACCTTGCTGCTTTGTAAAGATGAAATGGGCAACCCCGAGTCCCAAATAAGGCAAAGGATGAGATGGAACTAAGTCATTTCTAAAAGTCCTTCAAAATCCAGAGAGTCTATGGCAAAAAAGAAAGAGAAAACCATAAAATGGAGAATTAAATTTGGAAGTGTTTCTGGGCAGTTGCTGAAAGTGAAAGATATAAAACAGGATGCTGCCTAATGGAGACAGGGCTGGCAAGTTTATGTAGGAATGAAGAGGAAACCATAAAAATAGGCCAGGCGGGAGTTGGCAATGTAAAGTATGGAAGAGAAAAAGCCAGGGGCCATAGTGGTACACACGCTAAACATGAAGCCAGTTGTGTTTTGCCCTTATTAAGAAAAAGGCAGTCGTAGGCTTGGAATTTGTAAACAAGCATTGAGCATGAGGAACTTTAAGCTGACCATCCCACCCTGACAGCCTCTGCCATCAGGCCTCGCTTAAGAGTTCTACATTCTCTCTGGCCTCACCTCTTAAGTAAGATGAAATGATCAAGAAAGGATTTGGAGAAAATCCAGAGAAGCAAATGAAAATGATTCAGTGACTGGAAGGCAGGACGGAAGGATCTACAGTCTTTCAGTCTCTCTTGTAGAAAGGAAGGCAGGCGGGGAGCCTAATAATTCTGATGCCTGAAGGGATGTGTGGAGGACAGGATTCTGACCCTTCCAACATTCCCTAACCTCTCTAACTGGTCAGGTGTCTGCACCTATCAGGCGTCCGGGTCACTGGCTGCTAAGGATGTTGGTGATGTCCTTTTTAAATGCCTTATGGATTAGGTTGAACGTTATAAAAATCTCTGTGACACTAAATATTAGAGAACCTGAAATATGAATGATAACATCTTTTAGGAATTTTTCAGAGAATACAATAGAAACACTATAGGGTTTATTTTATTCCCTCTTAGTTAAGCCCTTGAAGAATCGAGGCCAAATAAAAAGAAACTGGTGTTAAAACTCATGGAGGTAGATAATCGGGTCCTAGTTTATGTTCCTGCTCTGCCACTTACAGAGTCTATGAACTTGGGCAAGATCGTTAACCTCTCCGAGACTCAGTTCCCTTAGCTATAAATTGGGGGTAATAATGCTCACTTCATAGGGCTGTGGGGATTAAATCCAATAATGCCTATCAGCATTTACACAGTGCTTAGGACATGGGATTAGATTAAAAGGCACAGGTATTTGTGCTTAGGAAAAAGTCAATAAGTATTAGCTATTATTAGTGAGCAGGTAGAGAGTGTCAGTTTGTTCATTTCAGGAGGTGCCTTAGAACTTGCTTCCTCTTGGCCCCTTCTGTCGATTCACTAGAGGGCCTCTGTTCTTGACTCTAGTGGCTGTGTTATTGTCACTGCCCTGCCACGCCTCAGCTCCTCACCGATCACAGGGTGGCTCGCACCCCTGACCTGCTGGGACGGCCTGCTTCTCTTTGCGCTCTCCCCTTACTCTTCCTTGGAGCAATGTCAACTAAGAGACACCATAGGCCAGGATTCACTCAGTGTGATCTCCAAAGTGGGAAGGTCATCTGGATGTGGTGGCTGGGGCTTCCATTTCCAGATGGGCTGTGCAGGCCAAGGTCAGTGGGCTCTGCCACTGGTCTGCAGAGAGGGGATGTTAGTCAGAGTTGAGAGACGATGTGGCCTCAGGGAAGCAGGAGGGCTCTGCTGGCTGACCTCCCGGTTGGCCCGAGGCCTGGCTGCGCAGCTCGCTGATTTTCTGTAATAAACCCTCTTGTGATTCGAGCTGTATAGTTCCTTGAAACCACATGACCGCCTTGGACACTGGCCCATAGTCTCCTCTGTCATGCATGAGAAGCCACTCAGTAAATGTCGATGACAATGGCAGTGAAGATCAGGAGGCTCGCGGAGCTGTGAGGGAACAGTCGCTTTAGATGCTAAGTTCTGAGATCTCGCTGTGCCCCTGGATTCTTACTCAGGCCCTGTCCCAGCCCTTGGCAGAGATAAGGACGCACACAGTAAGCTCCTTGTTTCCTGGGATAGCAGGTACAACTTCAGATCCAGTTCCTGCTGAAGTCCCTGACTCACCCTTCTGTCCTTTTCTTCTTTGTTTTTTGTCTGGGGCTCAGACGCTTGGGTACCTAACACCCATTACTCACCCCAGCCCTGGGTCCTTGGGTTTCACAATTCCTGAGTTAACCATTCTAGTCACTTAGCATCATTAATCTAGCTTTCATATTTAAAAATGTGGAGCTGCATCTTTTTAGGAGATTAACTCCCACAGTTAGCCTAGGAGGCCAAGATCAAGTCCACTCAGAATTCCTACGGAAAGCCCCCCATATCGTCCAAATGTAGATGGCAGTATGTGTGGTTGGCACCCATAAACTGCCCAGTAATACTCTTGTATAAATGTTGAATAACGCATGCAATAATGCGGAGGGAATGCTAACGGGTTTATACTAAATGACTATCCTGCCTCCCCGTTCCCGGCCTCCACGTCTCCTTCATGCTGAGCGCCCGGAGTTTAATCACAGAAAGTAGATGCGCGCACAGACACTTTGCTGTTCTGAATGACGTTGTGTTTCCCAACCTCCAGGCTTTCCAGTGGGGGAGAAGGCACGTGTCCTCTCTGGTCTGCGCAGGGAAGGTCCCACCAGGCCCTCCCCCTTCCCACCCTTGCTTCACAGACAAGTCTGTAGCCCCTGCAGCCCCGCAGGCAAGCCTACCCATCTGAGACCTCATCAGGAAACTAAAAGGGAAAATGAGGAGCCGGGAAAGATGCTAAAATCGTCAATTATCCACCTGGGACACCGACTCTTGGTTTCCTTGGCAAAGGCAGATTATGAAAAAGGGATGTGGGTTGAGGAAGCATGGGGGGGTGGGGAGGGATGTGAGAGGAAGGGCCCTTTGGGGCTCTCGACCTGGGATCATTTCACCTGCCGCCCTGAACTCTTCGGGGCGTGGTGTGAAACGGAGGCAGCTGGAACCTGGGGTTTTCACCACACTCAGGAGTCTCCTGTTGGAAACTGGCAACCACTCTGAAAATTTCAGTGCCCTTCAGAGATCAATAATGACATCCCCAGGAGCAGGAACGCTCTTGTTCCCATGGAGCACAGGATGTTGGACTCCCTGTGTGTGCCTTTAAGTTCTGTGTTTGGCATGGCTGACCTTTTAAATAAATAAAAATCACCTAGCATGGTTTACCATATGTCTAATGAAATGCTCTAAAATGAAATGCAGATCTGCGCCATTCACTCTTGAGCAAATACATATGTTGTCACATCTCAGAGCTATTTATTTCTCCTTATTTTAAGTGTGCCCAGTGCCACCGTCCAGATGTACATCAAAAGCACAAGAAAAAATGGAAAATAATTCATCAGTTATTTGAACATTTACATTTGTTGGTGACAGGGAATCGAGAACAATGTTTTTGGATAAATAAAATTAAAAAATAACACAGCGTATTTTATAAAATATATTAAAAAGGTGTTGGATGATAAAATTACACATGATAAAAATGCAATAATATAATAAAAAATTCAGGACAAAATAGGCCGAACATGGGCCTCCTAGGAGTTGCAACCTTGATTCTGGGGTCTGGAGATGCCGTTTGAGTCTTGCTTGGGTTCTGTCGTGCCCTGCGTCATTGGATAAATGTTCAGTGATTCATTTTCCTGACCCTCCATGGAGACTAATTCTACTGAGGTCACGCCACCTTGATACAAGGACGATCAGAGGAGTGAGGGAAATCAGTGGTTCAGAGTAAACCAGAGTGCAAAAAGATGGTCTTACAGGTACGTGTGTGGCTTCATGCCTGTTTTAAAGCCTGACGATAGGCCTGTTTAAATAAAAATCAATGACTGGTTACTTGCCAGAGAATTGCAGAAAACCTGCTGGCCCTCCAACTCTGAGCCCCTGGTCCATGACCAGCCAGATGGGCGTGGGGCCAGGGCGGGCTCTGCCATGGGTGGAGGGAGTGCCTCCTCCATGAAGTGGGCATGGGCAGGAGGCTGGGACCCTATCCCATCACCACCCCCCTCAAGGGCTTTGAGGAGCTGGTCTCAGCCCTGAAGTGTGTGTGGCTGGAGCGGCCACCGCTTTCTGGGTCTCTTTGCAGCTTTGTAACATTCTGGCTTCCTGTGTGGCCTGGCAGCGTCCCTGGAGAGGCCAGGCTCCCCGTGTCCCCTGAGGCCATGCAGCTCTCTGAAACAAAGAAGAGGTCACCCCACGCTGCCAATGTCACATAAGTAGACAGGCCCAGCATCCCGGAGAACGGCTGCCCCCGCTATTGGCCCCAGTACCACCCTGACTGGTCAAGCAACCTTTTTCCATGGAGAAAGAAAAAGCCGACGTGCACCGTATGCTGAGCCTGGCTCTGGTTCTCCCGCTCACTGGCCTTTATGCAACACATGCCAGGTTCCCCACAGAAGTTATGGAGCGTTTGAACCATTGAACTGCTTGTCAACAGAACAATCAGCCCAGCTTCCTCTTTCATCCAGCTTGTGCCCTTCCCTGCTGCAGGAAGTTCAGATGAGAAAGAAACCTTAAACATCAGCGAATCCCATGCTCTCGTTTCAGAGGTGAGTCAGGAGCCAGGCTAACGACTTGCCCACAGACAGTGTGCAAGCTGGCCTCTCCCTGGCTTCTGTCCAGGAGGGACTGGGGTAGCAGAGAGGGATAAAAACCTTGGATTCCTGAGTCTTGGCTCCGGAACCTGGTGCTAGCCATGCTTCCCCCCTACCCCCGCCCTTCTGCAGAGCAGAAGCCCTGCGTGTTCCTCCCTGAAGTCCATGCCCAATCTCTGTCTAGCTGTCTCTTTCTTTCAGTAGGTCACCCCCGCCTCTGGGGACACGGGGGCCTGTGTATCAGTTTGCCAGGGCTGCGGGAACAAAGTACCACAGACTGGGTGCTTAAACGATGGAAATGTATTTTCTCACAGCTCTGCAGGCCGGACGTCCAAGATCAAGGTGCTGGTAGATTTGGTTTCTTCCGGGGCCCCTCCTCTTGGCTTGCAGGTGACAGTCTTCACCCCAGGTCCTCATATGGTCTTCCCGGTGGGCCGGGCCAATCTCTTCTTGTAAGGACGCAAATCAGACCGCATTAGGGCTCACCGGAAAGGCCCCATTGTAACTTAATCACCACTTTAAAGGCCCCTTCTCCAAATGTCCTCACATTCTGAGGTCCTGAGGCTAGGTCTCCGACAAAGGAATTTTGACAGGGATACAATTCAGCCCATTACAACCCACTTCCACTTTCCGAAGCCCACTCCCACCTGCCCTGGAGATACTGGGCTTCCAAACACTCAGGTCACTGGTGACTCTGGTAACACGGAGAGGGAGCCATGCCCCTTGCCTGCATCTCTCGTGAGCCTGGGCAGCCGTCCCCCTGTGCCAGCCAATGGCCCCCAGGCTTCCTTTCTGTCTGCTCCTCTGGAAGGGAGCTCTTGTCAGGAAGGGGGGCTCATCTCACCCTTTCCAGCAATATGGACTGGGTCCCCCAATCCTGCACAGCTACCCCCCTCCTCCTGAGGTGGGCACATACGAGAGTGAGTATTAAAAATCAGTGAACCCGTTCCTCTTCGTCTCAGTGACTCATAGTGGTTAGCACGGCTGCTTTTGGAGGTGGCTCCCGTGGGCAGCCCCCACAGGCAGCGGCTCACCTTATGAGAGCAGTGAGTGCCATTTATTGAGCCCCTGGCATGTGCTCGGTCAGCTAAGTGCTAAGAACATAATGTGAATATTTAATAGAGTCCCAACGCAGTCCGATGAGGTCACTCTTGTCCCTCTCATGTGATGGATGGGAGAGTGAGGTTCTAGGAAGTGAACGGAACAGAGCTTGGAGACAGAGGAGTCCAAACTTGAACCCAGGTCTATGTCACTTCCTGACCTTGACACTGCACTGCCTCTCTAGCTCTCCTGATCAGCCTCTCTCTTAAAATCCTGTGCATTTTATGGAGCTTCCTTTCTCTCCCCACCTGGACTAGTTCTCAGGTTCCAACCTCAGTGTCTCTCTTCCGGTATCGGCTCCTGAAGACAGAGCTCAGTGCCGTGTGAAGGAAAGGGGGTGGCCTTGGGAATCACGGTTGGGTTCACATACTGGCCATGGTGTTAACTAGCCCTGTGACCCTGGGTAAGTTACTTAACTTGAGTAAGCTGCAGTTTCCTTATTTGTAAAAGGAGATCACCCTTTACTCCACACGGATGAAATGAGACAAGATATGCCAAGCCATTTGCACTTGGCATGGCATGCAATGGGCACTCGGAAGAGGTCGCCTGGATTAAAGGAAACTCAAGGAACACACAGTTGAGTGTATCTGGGATCCTTGATCAGATCTTGGATCAAAAATAAAAAGAAATAGGGACGCCTGGGTGGCTCAGTTGGTTGAGCGGCTGCCTTTGGCTCAGGTCATGATCCCAGTGTCCTGGGATCGAGTCCCACATCGGGCTCCTTGCTCGGCAGGGAGCCTGCTTCTCCCTCTGCCTCTGCCTGCCACTCTGTCTGCCTGTGCTCACTCTCTCTCTCTCTCTGACAAGTAAATAAATTAAAAAAATAAAAATAAAAAAAATAAAAAAGAAATAAAATTGTGTTATATTAAATTAGTGATCTCTATTAATAATGTGTGTATGTGTACATACACATATGTAAGCCCATATGCAAATTCCTCCAATCATGTGTCTTTATACACCATGCATATGTATATATACACACCAATACATATGCACACAATGTATAGTGTATATATACACAAGCATGTATTTGTGACATATTATATATTAATGTGACATTAATTATATGTAAGTTGTGTACATATAGTTGTGTATATATACGGACACACATATTATTGGGACAACTGGAGGAGTTTGAATGTGGATGTTATATTAGCTAATGGCATGGTATTAACATCACATGTCCTGAGTGTGGTCATGGTATTATGAGTCTGTAGGAGAATGCCCTTGTTCCTATAACACACGTGCGGAAGTATTTAGGGATGAAATGTCCCAACATCTGCCCCAAACTCAGACAAATGAATATACACATGTATGTTGATGTGAACGTGGGTACTCACGCACATGAAGATGTAACAAAATGAGTTATTTGGTATATTATAATTGCAACTTTGCTGCAGGTCTGACATTTTCAAAATAAAAAATTATGGCGGTGAGGAGCTGCTTGCAAAGTGTGGGATACAAGCCCGTGAAACAGCACAGTGGGACATGGGAGTTCGTTTCGATCTTCCTCCTATGCTGTCATGGCCAGAGGACTGCCCCTGTGCAGGCCACGGAAAGCTGCCTCTCTTAGCACGGGGCGGGGGAGGGTCAGCTCCCCTGGCTCCCGGGAGGGCTTGGCACCACCTGGACCCCAATGCTGAGCCCGTCCGCCTTCCCAGTCATGTCCCCACCCAGGATTTTAGAGATTTGCAGAAGCACCCATTTAGGATTGCCAAATTTAGAAAATAAAAACACAAAATGCCCAGTTAAATTAGAGTGTAAATAATGAATTTTTCTTTTTAGTTTAAAAATGTCTCAAATATTGCACGGAATAGGACTTATACACACAAAAAAATTTGTTGTTAGTCTGATTTCAAAGTGAACTTGGCATTGTGTATTTTATCTAGCAGCCCTATTCCTACCCCATCCCCATCTCACCTGCACCCCCACACCCAAAGGTCATGGTCATCTCTGAAGACTGGAGTCTTCAGAGCACAGAACACAGCATAAAGAGTTCTTAGTCACTTAGCAAAGTCTGTAAACTGTTGCAGCGGCCCTGGGTGCTTTCTGCCAGGACTTACAAGCAGGCATCTACGAGGCAGACGGTGGAGGGGAACAGATACATGGGCTGCAGGGGGCAGAGAGAACAGCCCCAGAAGTCCTCCAGGGCATCTGGTGGACTCTTGCCCCAGCCTTGCCGGCACAGGTGAGCCCATGTGTGGATGACTTCCTCTCCTCTCCCTGCGTCCTTATTGCCCTGCTCCTTAGTGCTCCAGTTCCCAGCCTCTCACAGAGCCCAGGGGCTGTAAACACGGCATTGGGAGCCGCTGGCTTGGGTTTGAATCCTGGCCTTTCCGCTTACTGGCCGGGTCCATCTGGGCAATAAATTATCTCCGTCATCTTTGTTTCCTCATCTGTAAGATATAGGTAACAAGAGTGCCCCCCTCCCAGCCTGGTTGCAAGGATTAACTGAGCTAATATTTGTGAAGCACTCTGGCCACTGCCCAGCTTGGAGTAAGCCCTGTGTCAGTGTTCATTAAATAAGAAATCCTGTGGAGGAAGGCGAGGGTCCCTATGCGGTAAACCTAATGGCTGGAGACCCTGCAGGGGTTGTACTGGGGTCTGTTTGATGGCACAGGCAATGTGCTCTATCCTGGAGCTTCACTCTTTGCTGGGACCTTCAGGTATGACATCAGGAAGGTGCACGGAGGCAAAACTGGGGTTGGGAGTGCTTCACCCCGCCAACGCCAGTTGGGGAGAAGTGGGTCAGCGTGGGCTGTGCTGCAGAAAACCTCATGAGAAATCTCATCTCTAAGATCTTGTATTCATTTATTCTTTGCTGCCTTTTTCCTTCCAGGCAATGCCTCCCTCCCTTTTCCGGAGTTTTCAGTTCTGATTCATGGCTCCCTCACCTCTGTTTTGATGTCTACCCCTTCCCTGCGTTCTTGGCTTCTGAAGGGAAAAAAAAAAATTCACTCACACGGGTGTCCAGCGATGTTGATCCTTGTAGGCAAAGTGCATGAAAAGGAGCCTCCGGACGATTCCAGCTCCCAGCCATGGAGGCAGCCCGACATTCTGGTCTTCCTAGCTGACGTCCCACACACCATGGGACAAAGACAAGTGTCCCTGCTGTGCTCAATCCAAATTCTCGACCCACAGAATCCATGAGCATGATAACATAGGTGTTGTTTTAGGCCATTCAGTTTGGGGTTAGTTTATTTTTTATGGGTTAGTTTATTTATTATGCGGCAAGAATGACTAGGAAACTCTTTCCAGTTGGCTTCACCCCATGTTTTTTTTTTCCTGTGTTAATCTCCTTATTCTATGTTTCCATTGCTAACCAAGCCTTTTTATTATTGACATATGTGTCACTCTTACTAAAATACTCTTACTATAAAAATAGAAATCTAAGATAGAAGTCGCCTAAACTAAACTTCTAATTTACTTGCCCAGACATGCCATTTAGACCCATGATACTTTCTACCTCCTTACTGTCTGATAGGATGTAAAGAACCAACATTCGGTCTTTTGATGGCCTCTAATAAAACTGTCTTTTCCATGTAGACCAGCCCAAGTTCATGCTCAGTGACACTTGTTAAAAACTTTATTCAAGTAGTGGTTCCATGGCGACGGGTGTGGGACCCACGAAAATGGGGTCTGGCACTGGGGGAGAGAGATTGCACTCAACTCCTGAATACAGCCTGGGCAAGTGGGAATTTATAGCCAAGGATCGGGGTGGGTGTCAGTGGATGGAAAATTTCTAAGAGGGAACATCAGGGATCAGGGGAAGCTCTGGCTGAGCTGATCTAATGGGGTTCCTGCTGAAGGCAGGCCAAGTGACCAGACATCAGCTGGGGAGTGATGGAGGATGAAGAACCCGATCTCATACCGAGGTGATCAGATATCGAGGGTAGGGGGTTCTGGTTAAAATGACTTCTCGGGATTCTTGCTAAAACCGAAAATGCACAGAGGCACCTGGAAGTCCAAAAGTCAGGCCTCGCTGAAAATTTACTCAGAGGAGCCTGAGTGGAGAGAGTTTGGTCAAGGAAAGAATGTTTGTCACTCATAAACTTTTTTTTTAAATACTAGAATTACAATCAAATTTTGCTCTCCTGAGATGTATTTTTACTTTATGATTGACTTTGAATATCATTTATATTGATCTTCATATTACTGACCTAATTTCCAAGTTACTGTTGGTGGTGGCGGGCGCCTACGCTTACTTTCCACCTGTACTAATTTTCTCGTACTTCTTTCTCTGTCCTTTCATTATTACATTTTCCCCAGGACAGGTTTGTCAATCATATGGCCTAGGGCATGGCGGATTAGCAAAACCCCAAAAAGCTGGGTAACTTGAGATGTGGACTGAGCCCAATAAGAGGTTCATAAATTTGAAGAGTCCGGAAGACTACAGTCCCCACTCTGCACATTCCTGCTTCCGGAGTGTTCATTCAGCACCAATCCATTCTGTTCCCCAAATCAGATTTTAATCTGTGCTTAGGTCCTTGGGTCTACCAATTCCCTCATCTCCTGCCAACTCTCACTGAGGTCCTCTTTCTCTGTTTCTACCTCTTTTCCCCACCATTGGAGCCTTTCCTCAGACACAGAGGCAAGATAGTACATGTGAATGCTGCAAAGATGACCTTTCAGAGTTTTTCATTTCTTTCTCCTCCTCCTCCTCCTTCTTCTTTTTCTTCTCCTCCTTCTCCTCCTCCTCCTCCTCCTTTTCCTCCTCCTTCTTCTCCTTCTTCTCCTCCTCCTTCTTCTTCTTCTTCTAACTGAGAGAGCATCTTTAAATTTGTTGCAGATGGTCCAGTAGACCCAGGGCTGGAGTTAGAATGAAGCCAATAAGGAAGGGTCCTATAAATGCAGAGTTGGATCTATCTAAAATGTTGATAATCTGTTTATCATGGAGTTTTAGCATGGATTTGATTTTTAAAAAACATTGTTGAGAAAGGCTTTTGTCTTGATGGCTGAGTTTTGGGGCACCCCTTAAATTTTGTGCCCAAGGCAGGTGACTTCCTCACCTCTCCGTGGCAGGACCATAGGCCCATTTCCTCATGGATGTATTCTCCTTTCAGCTCTTGTTTAGGGAGAAGAGGTGCAGATACATGGTGTCATTCTGGTCCCAGCCCTCCCACTCCTCTGCATTGTCACCTTTTTCTCACCCTCGTGAAGACCCACCCACTCCATAAAAACACTGGAATGTCTGGTGGATGTCCGCACCTGGAGCAGGAGATGGAGGGCCAAAGCAACCAACTGGACAAAAATCCAGCACACGTGACTCTCAGGATGGATGTAGGTAAGTCAAATGACGTTTTGTTCTTTCCATGAATTATCAGAGCAATCACTTCATTGTTCCTATTCAGGCTGGAGTCCAGACATGACACTCCAGTCTGACTTGCATGGAAGGATGGCATTGGATGCCTCAGAATGGTCTGGTCCAGATAAGAATCATTTTTTTAAAGACTCGTCCCCTTCCTGAACCTCCTTCCTCCCTTTGCGTAGGTGTGGGGATCTGAATTACAAGATTGTTAGAGTGGATGGTCCCTTGGAAGGGATGAAGTTATCTGCTTTCCTGTTCATTTTTTAAAATGAAAGCTGAAGTATTTTAAAACACGACATAATATTCTTTCACTGTATCACTTGTATCAAAGAAGCAATGTCAAAAACGATGCCCTCCACTTGGCTGATTGTACGCTCTCTACCTATATTTACAGTGGTTCATGTGACTTGAGACTTAAATTTAACAAAGCTTCAGAAGCAAAGCTAACAAAATGGCAGATTTCTCTGACGTTATGGACATATGCACATAGAGGCCCTTCCCTCCCTCCCTGCATCCTCCCCCTCCCTCCCTCCCTCCCTTCTGTCTTTCTCCACTTCCTTCATTCCTCCAGCCACTTCAGTTTTAAATATTGAAAGTCATTTGGGTTTGGCCTATTAGTGATTTACAGCAATGTGTTATGCCCATCCTAGTGAGCCAGATACAGTTTGTATACATTTTAAATAGTGATAAATTTGGTTTAGCAATGATAATCTAAGGAATTTGGGGGGGCCAGATTAGGCATAAAGAATACCTTCTTCTATATGTTTCTAGGCATTGAACAGTGCTGTCTTCTACTGCACAGAGAGAAAACATGTTTGGATAGATTGCCATACAGGACGGGACACATCCCAACATCCAGATTCCTCTTTCTGGAGCATGTTTTGACTGAAGCTTAATTCACCCTCTAAAGGAATTTAAAATAGATTCTCTACCTATAACATATATTTGGCAACACTTGCCAAATCTTAATGTGACCCTGTGCAATGGAGACACAACTAAACCCGGAGGCATATTACTGTCACCAATAGCACATTTTATTTATAGAATTTACCCTCTCCCCAGTTCTCAGTTAGGAGCCCATACACAGTAATTAAGCCATTATAATAACATAATAGGATATAGCATAATAGAACTATCCTGCTGTCAAGGCGCACAGAGCAGGAAAATCAGGATAACACAAAGGAACACAATGCATCCAATTTAGTCCTGCTGTGGAAATGCCACATACCCTCCAAAGGATAACCAGGGGGAAAAGTTATTTCCATGGACAACTGGAGATTGAGTCTTCATTTCCAGAAAGCACCAAAGCCAGCAGCAAACTAATCAATCAGTTAGCCCAACAGTCGGTGAGAAGCGATTGCCTATAGCATAGTGAGCATTTTAGGTGCAATCTTTGTACTCAAGAGGCTTACAATCATTGAGGAAGCAAGCTTTAAAACAAAAATACAGTGTGACAGTAGCTCAAGAGCTATCACAAGACGGATAGTATTAAACAAATAATATAGAATGCATATTATGTAAATCCAAAGGAAGACCAAGTTATTATGCCCCAAACATGCTGGGGAAGACTTTACTCAAGGAGGAAGGGCTTGAAATGGGCCTAAGAGAATGTTGAAAATTTGCATAGCAAGGAAGGAAAAAAAAAACCGATTATAAAAATACATATATTAGGAAGCCAGACGTTCAGGAAAATATTCACATGCAAATATTTGGTGCAGTAGTTCATAAAATAAAACACCAGACAATTAAATTGGGAGTATATTGTCTTAAAATTGAGCAATGATAAAATGATGATATGTAATAAAAATGTAGATATAAGATGTACATATAATATGATCCAATCCATAAAAGAAATTCATATGTAGCAGAGAAAAACGACTAGAAGGAAATATGTCAAATGTTATATTTTGTTAATGGGAGATAGGAACATGGGTGATTTTTATTTTTAATTTGAACTTTTTTATGTTTTCCAGATCCTAATCTAACCAATAAAATCTCCACAATGAAGCAAGAACAAAGGGAGACCCCCCAAAATCTCAAAATGTATTTTTAATTGCCTCTACATATAAATCTTACATTCTACCATTCATTCATCCATAGGCTAATGGGTAGAGTGTGTTCAAATGATTTTGCTAGTCTATATGTATGGACCGAATTGTTTCTCCCCAAATTCATATGTTGAAGCCCTACCCGGCGATGTGACTGTATGTGGAGATGGGGTCTTTAAAGAGGTAATTAAGGTTGAATGAGGTTGTAAGGATAGGATCCTAATCCAAAAGGACTAGTGTCCTTATAAGAAGATGAGGAGATACCAGAGATGTGCACACACAGAGAAAAGCAATGTAAAGACCCAGGGAGAAGGCGGCAATCTGCAAATCCAGGAGTAACCAAACCTGCCAACACCTTGGTCTTGAACTACCAGGCTCCAGAACTCTAAGATAGTAAAGTTCTGTTGTTTAGATCCTTCAGTCTGTGGCATTTTGTTATGGCAGCCCCAGAAAACCAATATACTATCTTTACATAACTTATATATGTGGATAATATAATTTGTTCACCAATGTTTTTATTACAAAATTAACGTTAAAATTACTCATGACACTTGTCCACCAGAGTGAAACTTCCATACCAGTTATGTCATAATACCATATTACTCATGGTAATTTTTACTGAGTGCAACCAGGACATTAGCCATTGGTCAATACCTAAAGAAACTACAGACTGTATAAAACACAGAGGATAGTCTCTACAGTGCTAGTAAAAAATACAAAATAGTATCCATGGGCACACTGGTCACCTAAAGAGGCAATGCAGGTAGGAGACCCCATTTCTTCTTTTCTTATGTATGTGGCTCCTTCCAGATTGAAATATTCCCTCAAGTCTGAGTGTGCTCCTCTATCAGCCCTCTCTGGGATAGGGAATACAGAATATTTATATTACATGATTAACAAGCCTTAAAAAAATTATTACATAAGGGTAAGAAGTCTATGAAGACTGCCTCTTCCCCCAAGAAATGCACCCTTCCTGGGGGGAGCCTCCAAATGGAGGCAGAGAAAGATCTGACCTCCTGTCTCAACTGGGGACATCTCTGAAAGTCCTGCCCAGCTTCAGAACTCACCACGCAGTCAGCTGAGGTCTTTGCTGAGTCCATAGTCAATACTATCCTCCAGTCAATCCTACTCTCTTCCTTCCTGACAAGTATGAACCCAGAGACCACACCCTAATACATTTCCTATTTGCTAATCCCTATTGCAGAGACTCTAGGGCAGTGACCTACAGCATTTCTCAGTTTATCTGCACCATCTCTTCCTGCCCCAAGCTCAGATTGTTATGCATGTAATCTCAGGACAATCACCTATACATCCAGGATCGCGAAACACCCTGGGAAGCATCTGTAATGCACTCAGGTGGTGGGTCTTGACTTCGGGTGAGGAGGAAGATTTATTTTATTTCTGATTTGAATTCTTGGTGAAACTGTTGTTGATCACTGGGGTTAAGTCATGAAGGTTGTTCAGCTCCATCTGCCTTTTCCACCAGGAGGTTTTTGTCCTTATCCAGCCATAGGAATTTGGAAGGGGGAGTCTAGGTCTCCCTTTGTCCTAAGCAATCGATCTATATTAGAACTTTAGATTATTAAATATGAAGCTGGAAAGCTTAGAAATTATCTAACTCTAGAATGGCCAAGGCATTTTAATAGATGTTGTGACTTGGATTAATTAGTAGGGGTTGTTGGAGAGCTGCCTTGAGGATTCTGAGGATGGCCAGGGCTCATTTGCAGAGTGCTGTGTTTGGTTATGGATGTCGGGGGTGGATGTGGGATGGGGATTGGTGGTGAGCGCTACACTGATATCCTCGATAGTCCTACTCTCTTTTTTCACTGGAGATGAAACTGACCCAAGGTCAGACTTCTCCAAGGTTGTATGGCTGGTTATAAGAATTTGAACCATAGCCAATATGTCTCAACTAACAGTCCAGAATCTGACATCCCATGGTTGCTGTATTTAGCTTCCCTGGCTAAACCTCCTCGGTTCCAGCCCCTGGTCTACTTGAACACATGAGTCTTGGGTCAGATCCCAGTCCCCCCTTACTTCTTGGCTGTCTTCTATTGCCATATGTGAGCATGATGCTTTGGGCCAAATTCCTATGAGTAGTTTCTGTTTCCTCTGTGTCTCTCATAGTCAAGCCCAACAAACTTCTAGCACTTCAGGACGGGTAAACTTGATAACAGATTAATTCTCTGCCTCTGATCTGCCTCCCCTCTCCTCCATTCATTTATTTATGAAAACATGTTTTAGGTACTTGCCGTTAGAAATATTAAAACTCCTACCAAAAAGCCCACCAACACTTTGGAGCGGTGACATAAATGTGGAATAAGGCCCATTCTGCCTCATAGTGGGCATTTCTCTTTTTCCTCCCACTGCTAACAGCATCCTGTTCTTCACTAGGGAACTTATTCTTCCTTCCATGGGGTTGTGTTGGAGCTGTCCATCACACCAGCCCATGCTCTGGCTACACAGGTGGAGATATGATCAAAACCTGGCTGTGAGAGTTAAATAATGCAGCTCCCTTTTCCCGAAAGATGGTGACGCTCTATTCTCAGAACCTGAGTCTGCTCTTTAATACACACTGCCATGACATGGGAAGAGCATTTTGCTAATGGAATTAGGGTTGTGGACTTTAGGATGTTGAGTTTATCTGGGATTATCCTGGTGGGTCCAAAGTAATCACATGGACCCTTCAAGTGGCCTCTAGAAGCTGAGGATGGCCCACAGATGAGGAAAGAAACAGGAAACAGGGACTGCAGATGGACAAACACGGGGAAAAAATTCTAGTAAGAAACTAAATAAGCAAGAGGGTAGATTCTCCCCTAGAGCCTACATAAAGGAACGGATCCTTCTAGCATCTGGATTTTAGTCTGGGGGAAACTCTGCTGGACTTCTGAGCCCCAGAACCAGAAGTTAATAAATGTGACCTTTTTAAAGCCCCTTGGCGTGGCAACAGAAAATGAAAACTCTGGTCAAATCTCCTGGCCACAGCGATTAGCCCAGAGACGGGCATGTGATTCAGGCTGAGCCAATCAGAATCCTTCTCCCAAGATGCTGAGAAGTCTTTTCTCTTGATGGAAGCTATACACATGCATGGCCCATGCTGATCACAACTGGGCCAACGCCAGGCAAGGGTTGTGATGGGAGTCAGTGCAGGTCCTGACAGGGCTCCTCTCCAGCTGGGCTAGAGGCCAACACCACCCCTGCCCTTCCCTGTCACATAAGCCAACTAACTCCTTCTTTTGTTCAAATTGGTTTCAGCTGGCTTTTTGGACTTGTCATTGAAAGACTTCTGACTAATTCAAGCCCCTCAAAATTCCAGTCCCTGGTCTCCCATACCCAAAGTCACTTCTCTGGTTAACGCATCTTCTCCAAAAAGAACCCAATGAATGCATATATCCCCTGTGAGACTTGGCACATTAATTGAAATGACTTTATCAGATAACTCAGCTTCCATTGAGTGATGACAGAGCCCAGAGGAACGAGTACACACAGTTAGGGGTTTTGAGAGAAGAGGGGACTGGGAAAGATCTGGAGCATGGGTGAAACAGACGAGGGAGGTGTGAGAGGGTGTGGTATAGAATGAATGAGTGAATGCAGGTGGAGGCAAACCGTATCAATCTTAAACTCGGGGACAAGTGGGGGTTAAAGAGGAGAAGGGAGATAACCCTTCTGGAATCTGCTTGGTGCTCTCCAGTTAGCCAAGATTTTCAATCATCCTCGGCTCTCGTGACAGTTTTGGTAATCTGTTCCAATCATAGTTCCTGTTAGCAGCCAGGCTAGCAGCGGGCCCCCCTCCCCCGCTCCAGAGGAAGGAGGACACCTGTTCCCCAGCACGCCTCTTGGGCTGCCAGTGGTCTCCTACACCAAGTACCTCTGGACCCCTGGGGTTAACCTGCCCGAGCAGGCTGAACCGAGGGCCACTGGGGAGGCCACCCGAGTGCCCATAGCTTTCTGGACTATCATAAAGTAGAAAGGCATTCTTCCATAGAAAAGCAACACAAAACAATCTCGCCATGCCGTTTGCTTATTGTTGGAGTTTGAAATTCTGCCAAGTGTTCATACTTCTTAGTTGTCAGCAGTTTAGTTTGAAACAATAGTGAAAACAGCTCTCTTGGCCTCTACCTAAACTTGAGCAGAGAAAAAAACAGCTTCAGAAGTTGAACTTGAATGGTCTCCTTACCTTATTTGCCCTGACCCTGAGTTGCACTGTGCTAACAAGGAATCTACAACATGGGGCATGGAAATGGTGTGTTTATGACATGAGGCTCAGGCTTACACATTCTTTGAGTCAGAGCCTCTGGAGTTGTGGTGATTTAGTAGGGATGTGGGAGGGAAGCGTTTTGCCAACTCGAGAACCCCCTTCTTAGGTTCAGTGTTTTAAGCCAACTTAAAAACTCCAATCTTTCAGCTTTAGGAGTTTATTTTCTCTTGGAAAATGTCTGGATCCTTTTACTCTGTAAGAAGGGAAGGAAAAAGGCTAGGAGTGAAGATGACAGGTTTACTTGGGCATGAAATCACTGTTGGACAACTCATTTTGCCTGAGTTAAGTGTCAAAAAATCTGCAATTTACAAAAGAAGCTTTCCTGAAATTACACATGGAGTGGATAATTGAGAGCAAACTGCCTGGGTTGTCCGACTGGAGCAGCACTGCCCTTTCTGGGAACTTGGGTCCCTCCCAGTCTCGAGCCCCTGGGGCAAGTTGTTTATTTCCAGCCCTGGGGTCTAACCCCCCACCTGCTGAAGTCCCCAGCCCTGGGCCTTGCCCAAATGCCCTCATTTTCTGAGTGGCCCTGAGGCCAATTTCTAGCTTGTTTCTAAGATCTGCAAGTATCTGGCTTTGGAGTGCCACCTGATGATTTTCTTATGTGAATCTCGGGAAAATTTGTAAAGAAGTAGGGTTTTATATGGCCTGGAAGGGAGGGAAGCTGTTTCTTCTCCATTTAGCAACATATGATGGACAGCTTCTCTGTCTGCAATGGGCTGCCTGTCACCGATGCCATCAGAATCTAGGAGCAGACATTCTAGGGTTTTCTATTTCTATCTCTTTGGGTTCTGACCCATGACTCTCTCATCTCCCTATCTTCTGGCTGGTTTGGCACAGCAATGGTATCAGGCGGGTCCTATTTGGAAGCCAGGAACAGGCCATGAAATTTTAGGTCACTACAGTAAATGGCTTCTTTCGAAAAGCCTGTACATAATGTGGCTTTCTCAATTGATGCCCTGCACAGAGGGTTTTCTTAACTTGTGTGTGTGTGTGCGCGCACATGAGCGTGCGCACATGTGTGTTAGGACTTTGTATCATCGCTAATTGACATTAGTAGCATTACTTTACAGGGAGCACCAAATTCCATCTTAAACTGAGTCAGTTATAACTAGTTACGTACAAAAAGAGAGAATCTGAAAGGAGTTGGGGAGCATAGGGAGTGAGGGCTCTCTAGAAAATATTGACTTAATCTTTGCAAGTTTTGGCATCCAGGTATACCAGTATTCCAAACCTCTCAGTACAGAAAGGAGACTGAGGCCCCAGGATGGGGCACTAAGCTTTCCCACATGGGGCTCAATGGAGTAGGATGGCTCTGCTGTCCCAATGCCGCACAGTCCCTTGCTGTAGGGAGCAAGAATTGAGTATGCTGGGTGCCTGTAGGAAGGGCTAGTTTTATGTTCATGGTGTTCATATGATCCGCGTGCAGACCAAGGGACGTTCCTTTCCTCTGATATCAGATAGTCTGTGAAGAGGCAAAAGCTCCCCAGTGAACAACCTTTCCCCTGGCCTCTCCTGACTGAAGTGTAAATGACTTTTGAGAGCAGAATAAGCCGGTCAATAAATTCATTCTTTGAACTTCTCTGACTGGGTAGTGATTCTGAGACTTTGAAAATCTTCAAAGATCTCAGCCTGTGAAATCAATAGTTCATGTTTCAAGTAACCAGAGTTAAGGCAAGAATTCCACTCAGCTCGTGCCATGTCGAGGACCTAGTACGTGGGAAGCAGTATCCCCAGACACTGGAGTTGCTATGGAGCTAGGAAGAGCACAGGCCCAGCCTTTGAGGAGCAGTCTGAGGAAAAACAAAGAACAAGGACCTACACGTCTATAGGCTTAGGATGGACAGCTGCAGGCACCAAGGGTGAGGATGGGCGCATTGGGTTGGGAGTGGGAGAGGGAAGATGGGGAAAGGCTAAGGGCTCTTTTCATGGAAGTAATTACATAAGGCAAAAGTTGGGAGGCAACAAAAGTGATCTGAAATATGTCCTATCCATGTGCATTTCTTGACTGAAAAATTTAAAGCAAGAACACAAATATGAATGACATCTGCTATTAAGCATGTACTATCATCAGATAGGAGTTTATATGAATTATCTCATTTAATTCTTAGTGTAAATTCTATGAGACTCATGAAATTATCCCTCCTTTTTCTTTTTTCTTTTTCTTTTTTCCCCCCCAGAGGAGAAAACTAAAGCTCAAAGGGATCAAGTAACTTGCCCAGGACCTCTCAGCTAGTTAGTGCAGGAACTGGGATATAAATCCATGCCTACCCATCCAAGTCCAGTGCCTTTCCCCTAAATGTCATTTCTTTCTTTCTTTACTTTGGGTTGCTTGTTTCTTTTCTTTTTGCTCATTGTTGAGACCTATGGAAGAGTCCTGTGGTCCCGGATCCTGCAAAGGGTCCACCAGAATTCAGAAGATCTTGTGCCTCTCTTGTTCAAGGTCATGGCTCCTAGTGGCGGGGGCCTGGGCCTCACCGCATGCACCATGTGTCGCTAGCTTCAGGTACCGGGAGCTCAGGCTGAGGCCACGCATGTCCACGGTTGTCCACACGGGTCCTGGTCCCACCGCAGGCTCTAGGAAGTGAACGCCCGTGATGGGTCCTCGTCTGTCTGCCTCATTGGCTTTTCATGCAAACAGGAAATGAAACTGAAAAAGACGAAAAGTGAGGCTTTACAGAAATAGGAAAAGCATCTTCCTTCTGCTGGTGGGGCTCTGCGAAGGGGAGCGATGACTAAGGTTTGGGGGAAGTGATTCCCTGGCAATGGTGACAGGAGCTGCAGAGCCCGATGCAGAACAGTCGGGGTCGTTGGTGCCTGTGACTGGCTGAGGCTTGAGGCCTCTTGTCGGAGGACGGTGCCAGTAGGAGCTGTCAGCTTTCGGTGGCACGCCAACCCGGCCTGCAGCACCCAGAGGGCAAACAGTTGAAGAAAACACATCCTTGATGAGAATGTTCGGCTCGCACATGTCACTAAGCTGCAGCCGTAGTTGCTAAGAGCAAATAGATCATGGCTTGCAACACTGGACTCCACCAATCTTATGCTGTCTTTCCTCACCCACAAGTGAGAAGGGATACAGGATAAACCGCTTCTTGGCCGCAAGTCCCAGGAATATTATTTTGTGTTTGGAAACTGCCAGATTATCACTGATGAGCCAGTCCGCTGCGTTGAGTAAGTCGGGAGCGGTGGCCTCCCTTCCATGTTATTGAGGAGGAAGCCAGGGCAAGCACAGATTCTGATACACATCCACTGGGCAAGCCAGAGGCACAGTGCATCCTGCACTAATCCCCTTTGGCCTGGGTGGAGGTGTGGGGTGCGGCCATTGCTGGATACTGGGGCATGCATGGTTGTGTCTCCTTCTGACTTCAGAGGTTATTGTTCTTGAAGGTTGTATACTCAGGTGGCATGCGATCTGTCCAAATTTGAGCACCTGCTCTTTCCCAGGGCAGAAACACTGATCAAAAACCACACTGGGCTTTGCAAACAGTGCTCACAGGCAGCAACAAAAGGATGCTGTGCTATGTGGTGTCTACACAACACTTCCACACACCTTTGTGTCTTAACGATACGTTTTCAATGATTAAGATCAGAGAAAATATTTGTCCCTATGCTTGGTTGGGAAATTGAGACGAAAATACAGCCATAATCTTACCATCTTCATTTTCCAATTATTGACAAGTTTGCACACCAATACCTAGTCTTTTTAACTAGGCTTTTTTTTTTTTTTTTTCTCACATCTGTGGTTCAAGTCCAGAATCATTTGCTGAGTCCCTACCATGTACTAGTTACCAAGACTGCTGTAGCAGGTTTGGGAAGTTTTGGAAATATCCATTTAACCAAATAGTTAGTGATTGAAATGACTTTTTAAATGAAAGCAGATGCAGTTATACTATGTAGTAGAAGGAAAAAATGTGCATGCATCAAATGTTAATACAAGCTAACACTTTGAAGATGGGCTAGTACTCAGCCTCTGTGTGTGGGACGGATTAAGTGGGCTAGCAGCAGGCCCCTCTGAGGGGGCCCCTGCTGCTGGTTGAGGTCAATCCTGTGAGAGATGAGGAAAACCCAACCAGGACAGTACAGAGCAGAGAACAGATGTTCTTACAACATGGGGCTGAGAGGTCTTGGAAACCAGTGGATGTAGGACAAGAGGCAGAGGACAGAGTTGATATTTTTGACTACTTTCCTTGGATAATTTCCAGAAATTGAGTTTGTGTGACTCTTTTTTTTTTTTTTAAAGATTATATTTATTTATTTGTCAGAGAGGGAGGGAGAGAGAGAGCGAGCACAGGCAGAGTGGCAGGCAGAGGCAGAGGGAGAAACAGGCTCCCTGCCGAGCAAGGAGCCCGATGTGGGACTCGATCCCAGGACGCTGGGATCATGACCTGAGCCGAAGGCAGCGGCTTAACCCACTGAGCCACCCAGGCGTCCCAGAGTTTGTGTGACTCTTGAGCCTTCTGGTGACACTGTCTATTGTAACTGTCCCACAATAATGCAAATGTCAGTCAGAATCTTGGCTCATGTTGACTGAGTTCCCTCCATGTGTGAGGCACCTTGCTGACCTCTTGACATGCGTCATCTCACTTTAATTTGTACAGCCACCTATGACGAAGGTTCTACTGTTACATTTCCTTTGCAGATGAGAAAATGGAGGCTCAGAGATATTAGGCAACTTGACCAAGATTGAACAGCTTTTCATGTGCTAACACCCACGTGGCTAGAACATCAGGAGGGCACCTTCCAAGATGAGGGACCTCACTACATATACACTAAATATAAATGGCAACACCTCAGTTTTATTAGAGTCCATTGAGTATGAATCTTTCTGCGTAGTGTGGTTTTTTTTTGGATATTAGAAACATTGTCCCTTTTACACACCTTTTATAAAACTTTAACAACTTGGTAAGAAGTCTGTCAATCTCTGGCCTCTGATGTAGAATATTCTGTACATCGTTTAACCTTGGGCTGAAGCTTCCTTTGGCTGTTGGGAGCATCCACACTATCGTTCGGAGAGACTCTTGGGGTGGCAAGGTGAACAGAGTTCTCCATCTCCCTGGAGTGGCCCCGTTCCATTACCTCCTGCCCATCTGCCACCCCTGGTCCCTGCTTCCAGAGTCTGCCATCTGCCAGACGCTTCCCTTGTCCTCTCCATGTTTGTCTCCCCAACTTCCTTTCCCATCACCTCAGTGCTCGGCTTCCACGGGGAGTGTGTTGGCTTTTAATGGTGCGAAGAGCTGCTATGTGCCAAATGCCAGAGGCTGTGAAATTTCTACAGGGTCCTCATTCACCCTCACCACCATTCGGGGACATCTTGGTTTTGGCTTCCAGCAGAGAGCACTGGCTTAGCCAGGATGCCATTTGCCTCTCCATGCTCACTGCTTTTGAGTGTGGAGCTGGGATTTGAACTCATATCTATCTCATTTCAAACCTGTTTCCTTAAAGGGCAGGTAGTGCCATTTGTAATAACTGGGCTTAGGAGAAGAGTCTGCTTCCAGCCTGCCACATAACAATCAAGACATAGTTGTAGTCTATGGTGGTTTTGGCTTGTTTGCACTAGAGCAGCAGGAGGCTCAAGGGGGATGAGGGAGGTAGCAGAGTCCTGCATGTTAGCTGGTGGGGAGCTCGGGCTCTGGAGACAGAGCTGAGGCCAAGCCTTCATCTATACAAAGTTGCTCTGTAACTTGGGAGTAAGATCAGTACTTAGCTCCTCATGCTGTCAGGAGTCAATGCGATCTTGTCAATGATGATGATGGTGGTAGCAATAATAGCACTAATGGCGGTGGACATTTTCTGATGGCTCACTTGGCATCCAGTGCTGCTCTGAGTCCTTCATGCACATTAACTCCTTCCCCTCACTTTGACCCTCTGCTGTAGGTGCCACGCCTTTTACGACTCACAGACTGAGAAGACAGAGGCACAAAGTGCTTAGGCAGTGTGCCTGAGGCCACCCATCTGGGAAGTGGGGTTACTGCAGTACAAGGAGAGGCCATCTTGGTTTAGTGCAGGGACAAGACCACTGTTGTCACTTGCCAGGCAGAGTGAGCCTTTCTCTCCCTCTGTGCCCCTTCCTCACCCCGTGTCCTTCTGTCCAGCTCAGGTCTAGGCACCTGCTGTCTTGCACCCCCCCTCCATCCCTTGCCCCCCTTCTCTCCACTCTCCCTGCTTGTCTCTTCCTTCCTCCCACCCCTTCCTCCCATCTCCTCCCTTGACTCACTCCTTTTCTTCCAGTCCCCAGATGGCCCCTGACACTAGAAGCTGGGACTGCTGACTCCAGGTAAGCCGGCCATGGCTGCTGGCGTGACATGTGTCCCTTAGCACATGTCCCTCCTCCCCAGCAGCCACGTCTACCCCGAGCACACACCCTGCTGCAGAGCACGAGTTGCTACCTTGCCACCAATTACGCCCATGTATCATAATTGTGCATTTTTTCCCGTGAAAGCCAAATGATGAAGCTAATAGGGTTCATGCTGAGAACAGATGTTCTTATTTCTGCCCAGATGCTGTACATGGCAAGGATCCTCTGCTTCTTTTGTGCTTTCATTTGAAGCATTGCTGGTTGAAAGGTTCTCGGGAAGGGCTGAAAAACCATGTTGTCCTTCCAGTAAGGAACTGGGCACAGGTCTTGAGGGGGTGTAAAGTAGCCATCCTTGGCATTTTACAATCCATCTGCTTCCTGAGGACATAATCCTGTTCCTATTTGAAAACTGCTTTTGCTCGCATTTTATAATTAGGCATTCAGATTTCACTTTTCTAGTTGTTTTAATCTCAGGCTAATGCGGCAGTTAACAATTCTTCCATTTTCTGCTTTATTTCCTCTTCTCTCCATTCTTGGAATTCATGGAAGGTTTTTCCTTCTCATTAAGAATGCTGAAAGACTGTGATAGTGTTATTCACTCATTTAATATTTATTAAGTGCCTTCTATATGCAAGGCACTGGGGTATGAAAGAGACCAAGTTTCCACTTTCTTGGGGATAATGTTCTGGTCAGGGAAAACAGACAATAAATAAACAAATAAACAAGCTCATTTCAGATTGAGGAAGTGCTATGAAAAAATGGAGCAAGATGGAAGAAATAGAGACAAATTGGGAAGTGAGGGTGACTTTGTGTAAAGTGGTCAAGGAAAGTTAGTTAAGTTGAGGTAAGAGGAGAACATTCTAGAAAGGGAGATGTGCAAAGGCCCTGGGGCAGGTAAGAGTGGGGGAGTTAAAGACACAGGACAAAGGCCAACATAGTTTGGCAAGATGAGCATGGGTAAGGGAAGTAAGATAAAGTCAGAGGGGTGGGCAGGGACTACATCTCATAAGACCTTCAGTGTTCCTATCTACCCCCCCCAAATAATTTATTGAGTCAATCCATAAAAGATGACTAACTAAAAATCTTTCCCTAGGATTTTCTTGCAAATTCTGGTCTCCTTTCTTGACCACTGGCAGATATTCCGTACCAGTTTCCCCTTCACCTGATGGGTTTTGGTAAAACTCTCTTAAGTTGTACTTTGTCTTTGCACTGAGATGGAGGAGGAGGAGGACAACAGAGACTTACTCATCTAAGCCCCCAATGTCCATGAATCAGGTCGCAGTGGGCACTTCAGAGTCATGCATGCCAGTGCCCCAACACTGCTCTGGTTAATGATACACTGTGTTGAGACAGAGACTAACTCTTGCAGCTTTGTTTACTTTGCACACATGTACATAGAGAGAGGTCTGTGTTTAATGGTGCTGTTAACGTCAGAGAGCAGCATAGTGATGCATGACCACTCTAGACAACAACTCTGGCTCTCGGAAATACAGTCCTCTTCTTTTCTGCTCAGAACTGGCAGAGCGCAGAGTTCCATCATAGGGTAGCCTTAGGTCATCTGTGGCTATGTGGCAAGCATGGTGCTGGGGGCCTTCAGGCCCCTGTGTGGTTTCAGGTCAGAAGTAGAGGTTGGGGTCTTCTCATGAAGTCAGGGGACTCTTCTAGAATGTACCGAACTTCCCCAGATGCTGTTCACAGACTCGGCCTGTCTATGAAATCTGAGCGTATCACTGTCCAAAGCTGAGAGGAGGTTAGCTCAAGGATATACCCAGTTTCATTCAGGAGGAAACTATAAGCAAACTAGATCTACATGCAGTCTAGAGACGCACTCAAGAGGGACATTTTGATGGGACTCTGTGATGATGGTGCCAACTTCTCCCCACACAGGCATTCATGGGTTTCCACTGGCCACTCACTAAAGCCAGTTCCTGAGCATCTACTGAAGTCCACACCACACTGCCTCCATGGATGTGCCTGTCAATGGCTACACAAACCATCAGTCAAAAGGTGCTTCACCCTAGCTAATGGTGGAGGAGGAACTGGGATGCACCGGGTGAGAGAAGCTCAAAGAAGAATGCAATGGGCTCTCAAGCTTCTCAGCAGACAGAAAATAATCCTCTGATTCACAGGACACCTGTCCCACCCAGAACCACAGTGGGCAGACTGGGATTGGAGAGGACTCCTGGGGGCACAGAGACCTCTAAAGGATTGGAGGAGAAAGAATGGAACTCTGTATATTTCTGGATACAATTGAAAGAACTGGTAGAGGACACTCAGAAGCCCATGACAACAGTCTTCAAATACTTACAGTGGACTAGAGTGTTAGATTTGTTCTTTGCCACCATGGAAGGGAGAATAACACCAATAATAGCAGTGACACACTCCTGTGTGGCAGGAATTGAGTGGATACTATATACCAGGACCTGGCTATGCTCTACAAGTTGTTCCTTGACCAACCCTCATTGGTGGGGTTGAAGTAAGTAGTACCTGTGACTCCTTTACCCATTAGGAAAAGCTTAACTTAGGCACATGAGCTTAGTTAAGCCTCAGCCCATGGTCACACAGCTAGCAACATGGAGAGCTAGGATTAGACCTTTGATCTGGCTGACTCCCAAACCCATGCTGCTAATCAATGCATGATGTTACCTTGTGCCTTAACACAAGGAAAAACATTCTCAAATAATGGAAGGAGAATGTGTGAGCTCCTTGTGGTTGGAGGTGCTCAAGCTGAGATGGTGTCATTCCTCAGGGAGATTTGTGGGCAGAGATGTGGCTACATGATGTCCAAATCCTCTTCCAACCCTGAGATGTCACAATGGTTCAGGAGCTAGAGAGTCGTGAGCCGGCTTATTCCCAGCTGAAGAGGTGGAGGGACCAGCAAAGGCATAGGATTGTCTGCTCAGATATATTCTGTATATTTGCCACTATGTTCCAGTGATAGCCTATATGTATGTTTTCCAGACCTCAAGCCTGGGGAAAATCAAATGGGAAGCACTGAGATGCTGGCCTCAGAGTTGATATGGGCAATGACTCACCTCACATTTTTCAACATTTTCTGCCCTGAGCTACTTCTCAGTGAAAAACACCCCAGTTATGAGGAAAGTGTCTTCTGTATTTAAAAAAAAAAAAGTGCTTCTTTTTACTTCTTTTTACTTCTTTTTACTTTTTACTTCTTTTTACTACTGCAAGCTGATAAGCTTGACTTCCCCAGTTCTGAACTAGGTGATCCAGGCAGAGAAATAGTGGGAGGCAAGGACTGGAACAGATAGATTAGTGTTCTGAGTAGAGAATAGACCAAGCATAGACCTGCTGGTCTCTCAGACCCACCTGAGCCCCCACCTTCAGACATGCTTTCTTTTGTGTCAGACAGATGGGACCTCCCTTCCCACATGCTGGTTGTATAAAATAGCAGTTGATATCTATTAGCCTGAACCATTGGAAACAGCAATATTTATGGGTTAAATTGACTAAAGATAGTATTATTAGAATAATAGTAATGCTAGCAATCAAGCAAGTAATGGCATTGATGTTTACTCATTCGTACTTGGATCTGCAAAGGATCATGATGTGTTCTTATTTTCTTCGAAGGTCTCATTTCTCAATTGATAGCAGACGGGTGGATGAGGGAGGGAAAGCATGCTTTCATTTTCTGATTTAATGCAATTCTGGCCCTCTGGTTTCAAACAGCCTTTTTTATGTTAACATGGTTCGTTTTCAGAAAATATTGGTCCTTTGGGATTTCTTCCTGCTTCTCTTCTCTTTCTCTTCATCAAATGGTGCCACAGTCTAAGGGAAGTTCAGGTAACATCATGGGCGAGGGGAAGGAGTCCTCAAGGGTGTCCCTGGGTCCTTGATGGCCTTGCCTGAGCTGGGAGTCCTCTGACCTGCTACTGGACAGACTGCATGTGCTGCTTCTGCAGGTTCCTGCAGACGCCTATGGACTGGGCCCTTGCCCCTGCCTGGAGAGTCCTGGATCTGTTGCTTCCTATTCCTGTCTGTCTTCTTCCTGATCTTTTGGTCTTTGTAGCGCTGCTGAGATCCCTGGGGGCTGGTAAGCTTTCCAGCACATTCTCTCTGCCTGACTCTAGTGTGTGAGGCCCTGGGAGTCTGCTCCTGTCCTTTCGCTCTGTCTGAGCTTCTCTGCCCACTCCCTATCACAGTGGGTATACTGGATTCCAATGCAGTCTTTCGGCCTGTGCCCAAGAAAGAAGGACCCTGACCTCAGTGTGCTGGTAGTTTCTCAAACTATAGAGAGCTCCTAAGAGTTTCATCTCTCCCTGTCCCTCTCCAGATTCACTTGAATGGTAATGGCCAAAGAGTAGTGGGGACCCTCCTTGGGCTGACCAATGCCCAGTTCTCTCCTCTGTTCCTGTCTCCTCCTTTTTCCCTTCAGGGTAGAAAGAGCTCCCCTTAATATCAGATCACCCTTTTTTCCTACTTGATGGAAGTTTTCTGCTGATTAATATATGTGTGTCTACTTTATGGCTTCTTTGGTCTAGCTGGAACGAACTTCACCCTTGCTTAGGAATCATCATGGGAAATATAATAGGGTGCATTTGAGAAACAGTATCCTTGATGTCTACAAAAAGGTGAAGTAGGTGCCAATCACTTTGATTGGATTCTCCTAATAGCCCTGTCTACAAACTCATTTTATGGCTGATACAACCCAGGCAGAGAGATGGAATGATTACAGAGTAATTGGTGCCGAATTTAAAATGTAAGGACTTCGCACTAGCTGTAATCATCACATGTCTAAAATATTCCTAATAACGGGGTGCCTGGGTGGCTCAGCCGGTTGAGCATCGCACTCTTGGTTTCAGCTCAGGTCATGATCTTGGGGTCCTAGGACTGAGCCCTGCGTCCATCTCTGTGCTCAATGTAGGAGTCTGCTGGAGATTCTCTCCCTCTGCTCCTTTCCCTGCTTGTGTCCACACACACTCTCTTTCTCCAAAATACATAAATAAAATCTTTAAAATATTGCTAATACATCTATCACATATGTCTATCATACAGTTGTGCTTTTGGTGGGAACACCATATATTCATATATTTCATAGAGCATCACTCAGAGGGAAAGAGGAACCTTGACTTTTAAAATGTAGTATTTCAGCATTATTATAATATTGTAGTATTTGATAAAATATGCATACTACTGATGTAATACTTCAACTTGGAAAGTCTTGTACCTTGTCTTACCATCCCCAGGCTCAGTTCCCCACCCCCACCTCTGCAGGGCCCCTCTGATCCCGGGAGTCTCTCTGCCATCTTTTGGGTGGGCCTGCTGTCATTAGTCCCAGAAGTGGGTTGGCAGAGCTGGAGCCCCACATGCTGCTTTCCTGTCCAGCTCCACAAAACCTAGTGCTGGGTTGTGTTCTACCCCTGGGGTGGCTGAGAGAAGCTACCAGCAAACGGACATGGCCAGCAACCAGAAGTGAAGAACATTGTTTTGGAGTCAAAGCGATGGTGAACCATGAAGCCCAGAGGCAGGTGGGAAGAGCAGCAGACTTGGCAAACATTGCCAGCTCCTACAGACCAGCTGACGGCCCCTGGGAGCCCAGAAAGGAAAAGAGTGCCACATGTCGGGTGCCTGGCCTGGACCTCATATCAGGCGGTGAGTATTGTCCATTCCGAAGGTGAAGGTGAGTGATGAAGGCATGAGTGCAGTGTGGGTCTAACTGCACTGGCTTCTCACTATACCATTGTTTTAGCCCAGAGGGGGAACTTGGAGAGACGGGGCCGGGGCAAGATCTTCCTGCCTACCTTGGTTCACAAGGACCTATCTCAGGCACAGGGTCCATGACTGTTGTGGGCCAGACCGTCAAGGGCAGTGAGTCAGACCTGAATGTTGTGGGTGCAACTAGATTTAGGGCATCCAAGGGAAGCATCACTGCGTGAACTCACAGTAGAAACTACATTTGAGTTGGCTTCTGAATAGTGAGTGAGAGTTTGCCAGATAGGAAGTGGGAGAAGGTATCCCAAAGAACAGGAAGCAGCAAACGCAAAGGTGTCAGAGCAGGGAAGTGTGTCTGTGTGTGGGATCTAGAGAACACCATGTGGCAGGGCTGGTACCCATCACACCATGTGTTCTTGGGAGGTTATATTTCTTGCTCCCAAAGGTACTTTTGGACATCATCGTGATGACAAATGTCTGCTCCCTTGCTTTTGTCCCTATTTCCCAGCCCCTTTCTGAGTGGAGCTGATGTCTCACTTTGACCTCTGCCCACAGACTCAACTCCCCCTGACCCGTAGCACTGACCAAGCACTGACATTTGTCTCAAAGGAGCTCTGGTTTGGTTTGGGATATACTTGATCTTTCTCCTGGGAAGACGTGGGCCTGGTCCTCATAGACTCATGCATGGATAGGCCCATAGCCCAGGGTCCGGCCTCATTTTACTGATCTTTCTCCAAACATTTGAGTCATTTCTTTGAATTTAAGCTCAATGACAGGAACTAACACATGCTGCAAAACTTCTGTGGAGCAGCTGCCTCCAAATGGATCCATTATTTTTTAGGGGAGCTACTTTTTTCATCATTCTCTGAAAAAAATCCTGAATCTAATTATTTATGGTTTCTAAAATAGCCTCTGTCTCCCTGTGTTGGTTCTGAGGTTTTCTTTCACTTACCACTGTGTATACTCTGTGCTTTAAATTATTAGTGCAAAGCCCATTCCTTTGTGTGCTCCATACTATGTCAACATTGGGGGTAGTTTCCCTCCCTTCCTCCCTCCCTTTCTTCCTTCCCTTTCCTTTCCTTCTTTCTTTCTTTTCTTTTCCTTCCTTCTTTCCTTGAATACTACTATGTGCTAAGCACTGGAAATATAGCAGTAAGCAAGACAAAGTCTCTGACATCATGGAGATTAAGTTTTAGTGAAGGAAGACTGATAATACCCAAATAAATAAATCAGTAGGCAAAATATTTAAAGAGAAAAGATTGCTACATTAGAGAGCATCTGAAAGGAGGTAGACAGAGTGGTAGTGGAATGACCTCTCCGGGGAGGTATCATTTAAAAAGAGAAACTAAATGATGAAAACAAATGGGGGGGAAGCACTTCCCAAAATATAGGAGTGGCAAGAGCATATGCCATGTGGTGGGAGGCAAATCTTGGAGGCTTGCAAGGGGCAGTGGGGCATGCCATGAGACAGGGTAGTGGACAAGAGCCCAATCTTGGGGAACGAAGCAAGGTTTTCACATTTTATTCTAATGGCACACTATGTTGATCTGTGTTATGTGCACTCTATGTTAGTTGGGATGGAGTAATAAAAAAAAATGATTGCGTTGAAGGGTTCAAAGACTATACTGTGAGGATGGAGGCTTCAATGAGGGCAAGAGGCACATTCAGAGACAGGAACTCCCTATGCTTTCTGCAGGATTCTGGGGGCTAGGGGGAGAGAGACAGTTTTCATCTTAAATGTCCACCATCAAGTCAAACCCATGAAACCATCCAGAGGATGGAAATTGCTACCAACCCTTGGCATGGTAGCATCATTTCTTTCTTGAGAAGGAGTGTGTGTGTGTGTGTGTGTGTGTGTACACACGCGCGTGTGTGTGTGTGCACGTGTACATGCAGGGAACGTGAAATATATGCCAGGCTGAGCTCCTGATATGCTTTCATTTTAAAGCTCACATCACACGTTGGGTGTGGTATTTTGACATGTCAGCTCTGGCGAAGACCCAGTGCAACTGCAGACAGGGAAGAGGTACGGACAGGTCCCCAAGACGAAGCACTTTCAGAACAAAAGTTGTCAGTATCTTCCGCAGGTCCCTGCCATGGCTTGCATGAGCTGCAGCTCTTTCTTCCAAATTTTATTTAAGAAATAACTTTTTTTTTCTATTCAAGACTTATAACTAACAGCCCTGGCATAGACTTGTTTTGTATCAAAAGCTCCCCCACTGGAGATGGCCCTCCCTCGTACATTTGTGCTGCTGCATCCATGGAAGTTCTGTGAATGATGAGGGAAAGCTTCTTTTGCTTCTCAGTTGGGCTGGACCATCAGATGATGCAGTTACTTAAAGAGTTATTACATCTGATACTTACCTACACAAATCGAAGTTGCCTTAGTACAATTGATTCTGAGGCCAAGAGAGCAACCGCCCTCCATCACTACTAGCTTAAAATATCGAAGTAGCCTGTGACTTTATTAATTGACTTTGTGCATTTTGTAAATACCAGAGTGCTAATGTTTTGTAACGTTTTGTAAATACCGGAGTGCCATGCTATTACCATGGGGGAAAATTACTCCCAAATGAAAGATAAGAAAGAAGATAAGAGGAGAGGGGTAAAGGAGTCCCAAGCAGTTTGGAAGAGTGCTATGCCCAAGACAGCCTCCTCTGGTGGTCAAGCATCAATATCTTTATGCCTGTGTTTGACAGTTGTCATAATTTTATCTATTACATATATACAACATAGACATAACACAGACATATGCACAAACATAGATGTAAACTTATATAGACACATATGCATATACAAACACATACATATCCATATGTATTGAACTGTTGATTACAAAAGCTTTTCACAAACATTCACTCATCCAGTTAATTGACAGATATGTGAACTCTACAAAGTGCCAGCCACTATTCTGGGCAGTAGGAATATATCACTGAACAAAAAAGATGAAATTTCTGCCCTCGTTGAGTTTCCATTAATTTTAATGGTTCTGGGGTATTCTGTCAGAAGCTGATACCATATGTGGCTTAGCCATTCTCCTGTCTGGAGACCTTCCAGTTCTTTCTCATAATTATAGAAGATTCTCAACTTAGGATGGCACCAACTTAATGATTTTTTTGACTTTATGATGGTGTGAATACCCATTCAGTAGAAACCACACTTTGAATTTTGCATGTGGATGTTTTCCTGGGGTTAGCAACATGCGGTGTGACCCTCTCCTTTGTTGCTGGGCGGTGGCCGCAGCCTCCAGGCAGCCACACGACCACGAAGGTGAAATACCAATACACAGACAGGCACTCTATATCCATAGGACCACTGCAGTTCTGTACCGTCAGTGTAGTAGTCAACAAATTGCATGTGATATTCAACCCTTTATTATAAAATAGGCTTCACATTAGATGATTTTTGCCCAACTGTAAGCTAATATGAGTGTTCTGAGCATGTTTAAGGTCAGCTAGGCTAAGGTTTGGTGTTTGGTGGGTTACATGGATAAATGCATTTTCAATTGGTGATATCATCTACTATGATGGGCTTAATGGGGACATAACCCCATTGTAAGTCCTGGAAGATCCGTAATAAAAAATGTTGCACTAAGCTTCCTTGTACATTTTTGTTGTATGTGTGAGCATGTATCCGTACGATAGATTTTTTTATTTAGAACCTCTACAAAGTTATTCCCCCAATTAAAAGCTTTGAAATGAGTTTCATTATGAATTATGGATTTTGATTAATGCAGTTTTGCCAAATCTGGAAAATAATTTTAATAAAAGGTTAGGAGAAAACTCCTCTGGGGTTCTTTTTATACTTCCTTGCCTTTTGCCATATGCCAAAAAAAAAAAAAATTTTTTTTTTAATGACTTCCTTGCCAGTAACTGCTTTTGGCATAGCCAGAAGCTGAACATCATGGGGCGGGGGCTGGGGGGAAGGCGGAAAGGAGCATTTGGCTCCAAATTGCATAATTTGGCAAGTTTTCCTACTATGGTAGTTATGTTTTTGCAAGATTCAGTGAACTTTCTAAAGGCTGACTCTCCATTAATAGTTTGCAGCATCGAAATCACGACAGCATGGCTGCCTCTCTCCCCTTTGACTCATTCCTCTCTGGTCTGTAGTTCAGGCCTCTGTGGAGTTCATTGTTTTGGGTTCTTGCAGTGTTCTCTCACCCAGTGCTGTAGGCCTTGCTTCTTCTTTATTCCTGCTTGCATTTAAGCC
The DNA here is from genome assembly GCA_004024625.1 of Mellivora capensis. Taxonomy (NCBI): domain Eukaryota; kingdom Metazoa; phylum Chordata; class Mammalia; order Carnivora; family Mustelidae; genus Mellivora; species Mellivora capensis. Next base: position 148,943 of record PISX010000910.1, read on the forward strand.
TTTTCCCCTTCTGGGGCACCTGGGTGGCTCAGTCGGTTGGGTGTCTGCCTTCAGCTCAGGTCATGATCTCAGGCTCCTGGGATGGAGCCCCGTGTTGGGCTTCCTGCTCATCAGGGAGTCTGCTTTTCCCTCTCCCTCTGTGCCCTCCCCCCCATCTCTCTCTCAAATAAAGAAATAAAATGTTTAAAAAAATTAACTCTTTTCCCTTCTAATAAAGTTGCCTCAGAAATGGTAATAGAAGGCCAATGAGGGGTTTACTTCCCAAACTCCTTTGGGGTGTGTGTGTGTGTGTAGGTAGAGACCATGAAGATGTGCTTCCAGGATGACTGATGAAATGCCACTCCATCTTTGTCCGATGCTATAATAATAACAGTGGCAAATATTCTTTTTTTTTTTTTTTAGTATAGGTGACACACAATGTTCCATTAATTTCAGGACTGCAACATAGTGATTTGACAAGTCCCTACATTATGCTATGCTCCTCACAAGCATAGCTACCATCTGTCCCCATACATCGCTTTTACAATTTTATTGACCATATTCCTTAACAGTAGCAAATATTCTTGAGTACTTACTCTGTGCTAGGCACCATGCTAAGTCCTCATCACTTTTGTTTCGTCCCCTTAATAACTCTACAGTGTAGAAACCATCCTTCTCATCATCCATGTGGGAAAATAAAAAATGAGAAAGTAAGTACTCCAAGTGCACACAACTAAAAGTTGGAAGATCTGGGATTTGAAGCCAGGTCTTTAGGATTCTGGAGTCCCACACTTCTGAGCACCATGCATCCCGCCTCATTCCCTGTCTAGGCCATGTCTTAGGGTGTTTCGTGTTGGAGGAGCTTTTCTCTACTTCCCCGGCACACCTCAAGACCACAGCCATGGGCCACTGCTGGGCTTCTGAGAAACACAATAAAGCATTTATGATGCTGCTGTTATGATGCTGGAAGATGACTATGACCTCATCTTCCAAGACAGATCTGCTAGACTGGGACTCAGAGACCTGAGTTAGATCACTGGCTCTATCACTTATTGAGCGCTGTGACTTTTCTAGGTTTCTTACCTTGGAAAATAGTGGCCAGAATAACTCCCTTATAAGTTGTGGTGAGGATGAGACAGTATGTGCATAAGCACCCACGAAAGGATACTTTTATTGTTAGTTTTTATTATTGTTCCAAGTGATGCAAAGACAATTCAGATTGCCATGAGAAGGAAGAATATAAGTCTGAGTTCATAACTGAAGAGACACCGAAGTTTCCCGAAGTTTCCAGGAACTATGACATGGAGGAACCTTGAAAACATTATACCAAATGGGAGAAGCCACTCACAAAAGGCCACATATAGAATGATTCCATTCTCGTTGCCTATTCCAGAATAGGCAAATCTATATGGACAGAAAGTATTTCATTGGTTGCCTAGGGCTGAGAGGTTTAGGGGGAATGCAGTGTGACCACTAATGGGTATGGAGTTTCTTTTTGGGGTGACACAAAGAGTCTAGTATTGATTGTGATGATGGTTGTGTAACACTGTGAACATACTAAAAACCATTGAGTTGTATACTTTAAGTGGGTGAACTATAAGGTATTGGAATGACATATCAATAAAAAATTTCTGTTAAAAATAAGTTTCTGGTATCTGTTTACTTAAAAGAAATTAAGTAATAATCATAGTCAATCATGTTTATATTGAATGCATTTCTCAGAAAAAGTACTGTCTCCTTCTTAGCCATGGCACTTAGACAAAAGGATCCAAAAAATCCTTCAAAAGGAGCACCTGGGTGGCTCAGTGAGTTAAGCCTCTGCCTTCAGCTCAGGTCATGATCTCAGGGTCCTGGGATCGTGCCCCGCATCGGGCTCTCTGCTCAGCGGGGAGCCTGCTTCCCCCCTCTCTCTCTGCCTGCCTCTCGGCCTACTTGTGCGCTCTCTCTCTGTGTGTCAAATAATAAATAACATAGTAAAAAAAAAAATCCGGGACACCTGGGTGGCTCAGTCGGTTAAGCTGCTGCCTTTGGCTCAGGTCACGATCCTGGGGTCCTGGGATCGAGGCCTGTGCCGGGGTGGGTCCTGGATCAGCGGAGAGCCTGCTTTTTGCTCTCCCTCTGCCTGCTGCTCTACCTACTTGTGCTCTCTATCTCTGTGTCAAATAAATAAAGCCTTAAAAAAAAAATCCTTAAAAAGTTAATCACAATAAAAGCTAAAGGCAAAACAAACTCAGGAAGAGAAGCTAGACGGAAAAAAGTAGAAAGCTGGACATGAGACTGTAAGTCCACACCGAACCTGACTCATGCTCAGCAGGGCACACATTTTGAGCTGTTGGTTAAACAGTGATGGACCTGCTGTGATTCATTCACCATCTCTGGTGGGGAATCCATGTGACAAATGGCCTCCATGAAAAAGCAATTTGACCTCGTCCCACAGGCCACACGGATGTATGCGTGTGTGTGGCAAGGTGCCAAGGCAAGATGCGCACAACTGGATGCTTGTGGAATCAAACCATGTCTGAATCCCAATTAACTGACCTACCCAGGTCTGGCTCTAGGTGTTTGGTCACAGCAGGTGTGAGACCTGCCAAAATATGAGAAGATGCAGAAGTAACTTGGTCAGAAATGTCTTGTCTCTTGTCTCTGAGAAAAGAAAATACCTATAAAAGTGCCCGGCTCATGTTAAGCCTTTAATGGATGTTTGTGGAAAGTATTGTTGTTGGAACGAACCCAGCCATAAAAGATCTTGTCTCCCTCCCCGAGTCTTGGGTGGTGAATTCAGCGGAAAAAAAGAGTTGAGCTGCTTTTAGAAATACGAATAATTTTTATTTCTGGTGGTACTGTCCATTTTATAGTGTGCCCCTACATCAATAGCTCATTTGATTTTTGAACAGCATTATAGGGGCACAGAATGCTAGACAGTAGTATATTCAGAGATGTCTGTCTGTGTTCAAGTCTTGTAGCCAGGGCCAAGACCCAAGTTCAGTCCTCTTCCCAGGACATGTGAGTTGAAATTACTTGGCCTAGTTAGTCCACCTAACTTTTCAGTGTTTCAAGGGATTATATTAATGCTACCTAGAGTCAAAGAGAGTGCTGTTGGTCAAACCATCACATATGGCAATGATGAGGGCTGGCCAACCAAGCTGCCATGTCTTGAAGCCAAAACAAAGGACTGAACTATGTCGAAAAGCACAGAATCCAGTGCCTGTTGGGGAAGGAGCTGAACAAGGTGGTTAGCAACACAGGTTTGGAACCACGCTCTGGCTCCGTTACAATTTTGTCACCTGTAGATTTGGTATTACCATCGTATAAGACTGTTGCAAGGGCTGAGTGTGCATCTGTGTGCTAAGTATTTAACAGAGTGCTTAGTCAGTCAATGCTCATTAAAAACTGTGTTTTAATTAGTCATGTCTTTTTCCTATTTCTTTTTACTTCATCCTCTCGTTGTCATCCTCCTGCCATTTGCTCAGGGAAGCATGGTGTCATGTCATAACAAGTAAGAATTCCGACCACTTGTGGGGAAGCACAGGAATATGGGAGGGACTGGGGGGTCAGCTGACACACAGGGAAGATGTTCTTTATTTAGCTTAATATCGGAAAACTAAGGCCAGCCGGATCATGTTTGTTCTCCCCTTTCTCCAAATGCAATTTAACCATCTATTCCATTCTTCAGACCTTTTTCCCCCCTCACTAACATTGTTGAACCTCAACCACACTTCAGATTCAAATTCCAGGAGACTTGACCTTTCCAGAAATAACCATTCACTGAGCTGGAGAGAGAAGCTTCCAGGTCACAGAAACCCTGGGTTCAGAAATGATTTTGGACTGGAGGGCAGGCTGGGCTTGGGATGGACCATCTAGAGAGCATGGAGGACCAGAGGATCAGGTCGTGATATGAGACATGGGATCAGCATTTATATGAGCTTCAAAGGCAGACCGGTGGTCAGAGTCCAAGTTATCTAGCTGAACTGGAGGGCATGGCCAAGGTCTGGCCTCTCCATAGGCTGAATGAGGTTGGAATTCAGAGATCTACGCAGGGCAGCAAGCACAGGCAGAGACCCAGTGCAGGTGGGTGTTCTGTGGAGGCTGAGACAATGGGCACCTGCATGGTTTCAGCATTAACATGGAAGCAGCCAGACACAAGCTTGCACCGAGAGGCTGAGACATTCGTTCAGAATCTGGAATAAGTGGGTGGGACCCTCAACCTATCCACCGCACACTGAGGATATCCCGGCTCAGGGCCTTTACCCTCTCATCTCTGGGCAAACCCAGACTAATAGACCTGAGTGCTTCCTCTCCAGGCAAAGCACTGGCCTCCAGAGGCTAGAGCTTACAGTGGAGGGTTCCAAAGGGAATCCCCTTAGCTCTCAAATGCCCAAGTTCATTCTTGATGTTCCTAAGGCACGAGAGGCAAATGCAAGCTGGTAAGGGCTTCAGGTTGAGAATCTTGATTTCTCCACCACTGCAGGATTTCTCGACCCATTAATCAACTCTGTCAAACACTAGAGGCTCACGTGACCTCATGAACCATTCACCCCAGCTTCAAGTGACCTCTCTGCAGGGTCCGAAGGCCCATCCCCCTGTTTTCTGCTAAATCTTTGGTGTGCATCTGTACAACAAGGTAAGAAGACATTCACTGCAGTTTATCCAGTTACAACCAGTACCTGCTGTAGGTGGGTGTTGATTTCAGATCTGAGCCTTGCAGGAGATGTTAATGGCGTGCTATTGGGCAGAGTGGGAAGTACCATTGGAGAGATGAATTCAGAATGCAGGAAATACTGGTTCGTAGAAGGGACCCGGGGTCAGGAGCACTGTGTCAGGACTTAAGAGACCTGAATCCCAGTCTTGGCTCTACTACTGATTGTACTACAACCTGGGCTGGTCTCAGTGTTCCTGACTGTTAAATATGGCTAATGCTTGTGCTCACTCTCTGTCACAATGATCTGATGAAATCATATAGGGAAAAGGAGTTCAGAAATTAAAAAGTGCTTAATTCTTTGATTCAAAAGTATTTGATAGCCGCATATTGGTTTCTAACTAAATGTAGCTGGGCAGGGGGGTGGCAAACAGAGCCGAGATCACCCGGGGATCTCTGCTGTCTGGAGGGTGAGGCTGGGCCTCCCCAGTAGAGGAGAAGGAGGCAGAGAGGGGAGCACTGGGCAGAGGAGGAGGGTCTGGAGCCTGGGAGGGAAACTGAGGTGGGAAGAAAGGGACAGTTCTCTCAGGTTCAACAGGCAAAACCTATGTCCATGGGGCCACCCTAGAGGAATCAGGAACCACAGTCCAGAGCCTGGAAAACAGGCTCAGACATTCAGAAAGGGGGCTGCCGAAGCACCGGGAGGTAACCCCAGCAGGTGCAGGGCACAGGCAGTCTGAAGGGAGAACAGGCCTTTTCAACATCACCTCCCCTCCCAGACCAAGTGAGAGAGATGACTCAAGAGACCCAGAAGCAAGCTCTAGGTACGTGTACAACAGAGCAGTGGCACTCCAACCGGCGTGCGCATAGAATCACCTGGACTGTTTCTTAAGACACAGCTCGCTGGGCCCCACTCTCAAGTTTCTGAGTCAGTAAGTTTGGGGTGGGGCCCTTGCCCAGAGTATTTGCATGTCTAACAAGTTCCCAGGTGGAGCGCATCTGCTGGTCCAAGGGTGACACTTAGAGACCCAAGCACACTAGGGCAGGGGCTCTGAACTCCTGGCGCATGAAAGAAACATGAGCAGAGGAAGCATGTCTGGACGGTCCCGGCAGCCTGCTGACTGCAGCAGGTGTTCTGACTTGGGTCAGACCCTCCCAGCAGGGACACCAGGCTGGCAGCCCTGGCCTGGGGGCTGCTGCTACTGCTTTCTCTGCCTCTGTTTAATCTTGGACAGGGATAGATCCTTGGCCGGAGCGCCCGGGGCCCTCTCTGCTTTAGCCCCGAAACTTGGGGATGCTCCGGGCAGTTTAGGACTACCACTTATGGACACAACACAGTTTGGGAGCATTTTTCTTTTCTGGAATATTTGCAAGTGGGCAAACGTCTCCTGTGTCATGCTGGTTCTCTTCCCTCCTGCTCTGTCGCCATTTTCAAGGCTTTCGAGAGGCTGTGATTTCCCAATTACATATTTTCGCTTTCTGTGTCTCTTCTGCACTGGTTGTGCACCTTCAACTGGAAAAAGTTGGGTGGCCAGTTTACTCTGCATCCCTTGCACGGTCTTAGCAATATGATGGATAATGCTGGGAGGTTCCTCTCCCCACTCCCCTTCCTTCTGATTCCCTCTTCATTGAGACACACAGGAGCTCTTCACTCTTTAGTCACAATTTTCTCAGTGCTCTGATGGTGGGGAGAAAGACTAAGGAGAATCTAAGAAGCAAGTTATTACTCAGTCATAGAGGATGGACTGCATTGGGTATGGGTGGGTCAAAAAAGTTTCTCTGAACTGGTGTTTCTTAACTCTGGCTGTGTGACAGACTCACCTGGCAGCTTTTTATACTAATACTCAGGACATGAGATTCTGACTTAAGCTTATCTGGGATGGGACCCTCGGCATTAGAAAATTTGCATCTCCTCGGGATATTGTAATGTGTAGTCAAGACTGAGATTTGCTGTTCTAAACCAATTTTTCTTAACAACACCTAGAGTGCTAAGCACAGCTGCATTTTGGTGTGACTTCCTTTCACCAACCACAAGCCACGTTTAGGAGGGCTGGAGGCTGCCCCCTGTGGGGAAGAAGTCCATGCCACAACCCTAAGTTTAGACAGGTGGCGATGGGAAGTGGTACCTCAGGAACAGGTGGGCAATGTAAAAAGAAAGGCCAGTTCTGAAGGCAGGAAAAAAAATCCCCGGCTGGGAGTGACAGAGGCTGGAACCAATTCAGGAACATGAGCCAAAGATTACAGTACCAAGAGAGCAAACTACCAGGGTCAGGGTATCCCAGGCCCCTGGAGCCAGCATGGGGATAAAGCTCGATTCTAGAACCAACTGTAGCATAAGTCGGGAGCTCCACATGTCCCATGTCCTGGGGGAGGGGGACCACATTCACCTAGGGTTTTCACAACCAGGCCATAAAAAGGAGGAAACCGTCAGGGTCTTGAAAATTAAAAAGGGGCGAGGAGATTGTTTGGTCTACATAATGCTCATGGACCAGCTGCATTGTTTTTGTTTTTGTCTTCACCAAACTGACCAAGTGTTTCTGACATTGTACAGATCCCTGAGATAAGGAGAATGCAGACAGAACAGTCCCTTGGAGCAGCGCTCCTTAAACTTGAGTAGTGCAAATGAGTTCCCTGGGGATCTTGTTAAATTGGTGATTCTAATTCATTTGGTCTGCAGTGTGTGTGGGTGGTGGGGGGAGGTGGTGGAGGGGCCCGAGACTCTGCATTTCTCACAGTCCACCACGTGATACTCATCTGAGGACCACTTTTGAGTAGCACGGACTTAGAGGACAGGATGGGTCTACCTTAAATACTCTGGAGAATGACACCTGGCAGGGCCTGTGGAGTCACCATTGAAGGGGTGGTTGACACATGCTTTCTCTCTTTTCTCAGATTAAGGGTATCTGTTGCTTTTGCAGAAGGGTCCCATTCGGTGAGTGAGGTAACTTCCAAAAGAACTAAGTGCAAGGACAGCATCACGCCGTAAACAATGTTTCACGTCATGCACTTTCCTTGCCCCTACCCTGTGCCATCGGGAAGGCCGATGTTCCACAGAGTGAACCAGGCTTCAGCTGACCTAGTGAAGCAAGAACCACAAATAAGTAACCCGTTACCTGGGAACAGAGCAGCAATTCTTTCGTAAATGAATGTCAATGAGGTATAATTTTCTGCTGGAGCAGAATTCCTACACCTGACAGTATTCTTAATATACTTTAATTAAGAGGTTAATCTGTTGTAGAAATTGCTTTTCTCTGAAGCCACCTGAAATCAATTTAAACTCAATTACAAGTGGTTAGCTATTGTTTATGTGGTTAAAGATTAGAGAATACATTTTTGCTTGTCAGGAGCCATCCGAGCAAATTTTGAATGTCATGATCAGAGGAGAGTATGAATAGTTGAGTGCTCTTTAATGGGCATAGAGAAACCATTAGAAAATATAATCAGTCATATTTGATGACTTGACCTTGGGACTCAGCTAGAAAAGGGTCTAATCATTTCTGTCCCTTAAGTGCCACCAGGATTGCTCTGCTGAAATTAATTGATCATTACGTGCTTTCTGAGAGCCTAATATACCCTATTTGATGGAATATAAATTGCAAAAATAATCTGTAAATTATATAACAAGCTTCAGAATACATTTGCCCTCTGTCTCTCTAGCACAGATTAAATCTGACAGCTAGTTTCAAAATGATCAAAATTGCTTAACTCCTCCAATAGTTTGGAATGCTTGAGTTTAAAAAAAAAACAAAAAAACAAAAAAAAAACCCTATTGCCTGGCGTGTGCCCAGTATATAAATTTGAATTACAATCCATTTTCCATCAGTAAAATGTAGAGATAAAAAGAGGTCTGAGAAGGTTTTCTGGGGCTTGAATACATTATTTTATTCAATTGCTTAGTAAGGTACTTAACTGCTATTAAAAATTTGGATGCATGTCAGAGAGAAGGGAACAGTTTTGAATCCTATCCACTTCCGCGCTAAGTACATGAAAGAATTACATGCTTCTAATAGGCCAGCCAGCTTGCTAATGTGATATCCCATAGTCTGGTTGAACGGTACACAATGACAGCACACTCCGCTGATTATCGGCGGGTTAAAGGTCTCTTGTCATCCTTTCAGGTGTCAAAATGATGAATCCAATTACCTCCTCTGTTTATGTGTATTCTTCTGGGATCAAGACATTCTGCCTTTATCGTGTACACATTCCATGACATTTCGGTTAAAGTTGCAGAAAGTCTTTCTCTAGAACGCTTCCCCTCCAGGGAATTACTTTAAACTTTTTCCTTTGTGTTGACACTTTTCATATTCGAAACAAGCCTTCCAGGATTTTCTTCCATAAATGTTGAATGGTTAACTATTGAGGAGAAGACCATCTGTTCCTCCTAATTGACATAATGAGGGAAGACCACATTTTTGGAGCCTGGGGGGAAAAAAAACAAACCACCAACAACGTGTGCTGACGCGGGCTCAGAGTAGAGTTTAGCAGAAGAGACTGGGGCAGCGCTCTAGATGCCAGGCCCGTTGGAGGTTTTCTGGGAGCTGGACCTTGGAAAGCTAACATGTTTTGGGAGTTGAGTGAGGGGGGTAGGGGTGAAGCTCAGCTCTGGGGACCAAGTTTATTACATCTGAGTCAGACTATAGGGGTTCATTCAGATCCCAGCTCTGTCACTTACTAACTGTGAGCCTTCGGGAAGTCTTCTTAGCATCTTTAAAACCTCAGTTTCCCCAACTGTAAAATGAGGACACTAATGAAGATGAAATGCAGGAGTGTGTACAATGCTTGGGAGAGTATCAGGCATGCACGCTTACTAAGTTAAGTAATTAAGCAGAGCGTAAAGTGATTTGGTGTCTCTCTTTTCTGAGTCCTAGTCAGGGGTGCATGATTTGAGAAAGAATTTTATTTTCCTGGCTTGTGAAATTTTTGATATGCAAAGTCTTCCAAAGATACCCAAATGAAGCTGCCTCTGATTTTTCATTTCACAGGTACATTTATGTCAACTCCTCCTAGAATGAGAGTGGAATGGGGCCTGGAACAGTCCTCAGGACAAGGTCTGCCCTGGGGAGGGGGGTGGGGGACAGTGTGCTAGTCTCAGTTCCTCCACAAAGCAGCTGTGTGAGGGTGAGAGCAAGAAGTCCCTCCTTCTCGTGTCTCAGTTTATTTGTGTAACATGACAGGGTTAAACAGATAACTGTTAAGATGGCTTAGAGTACTCAGATTCCGTGATTCTCTATTGCCAGCCATCTCTAGAACATTCTGTGTTCGACACCCAGGCCTCCCTGATCAGAGGGTGGGCACAGACAGGGAACATGGCATTCCAATGACCCCATATCTGTGGCTTTCAGCTTCATGCTGCTTGACCTCTCTGTTCATGGCACACATGGTCCCACGTGGGTGGTCCCACGTGGGGGGCCATTCACAACGGCGTGGGTATACAGCCTTTAAAAATCATGTGTCCCTTTGAGAAATACAAAACAAAAATTCCCCATTTCTTGAATTCATTTCATCCTGGGAGATGCTGATAAGCTTCTTTCATAACCCCCAACACCCCTTCCCCCACTTTATGATTTGAGGCATATCTGCTCTGTCCCACCTTGTCCCACTCTTCCTCAAACATCCACCCGCAGCAGAGGTCATAAAAGGGCACCCCAAGGGCCAGAATCAACCCACAGATGATATTACTTGCCCCCACAGAAAGGATTTCCATAATTGGAATTAGTTCCCAGCATTGAAAAACCAGAAGATGTCACATAAAACCCAGCTTTCCAGCTTCTTTTGAAAAACAAACAAACAAACAAAAACAAAAACAAAACAAAACAAAACAAAAAAAAACACAAAGAGGAAAATATGACCAGAATTACCCCTAGAAGGATGACCTGGTTCTTACAGCACAGGGCGAAGAGTCTGGCCAGGAAGTGAAAAGGGCAACACCTGACTCTTGGGAGTGTCTCAGCAGCAAATTGAGAGATGTCCCCTGGAGCCTCTTTGAACTGGCCCAGGACCAGCAAGTTAACCAGTAACCCTGAGACCCTTGGTGCAGAGGGGCCTCCTGGGAGAGCCTCAGTCCTGCCTCGAGGATTGCTTCTCTCCAAGTTGCCCACCCAGCCCTCTAGTCCTTTGAGTCCTTTGGGTCTGTGCCCTTCCCATGGGTTCATACCTTTAAGAGTTTCAGTTCTTCAAGATTCAATCCTTGTGAACATGCAAATCCCTCAAACAGGATCTGCACCTTGAGATTTAAATAAGTTATACATCACTATGCAAAAGGCTCTGATGGTCTGTTTTGCTAGGAACAGAGAGGAGAGGGCTTGGGGACCAAGAAGTTCTAGTCTGGGCCCGAAGGTTAAAGCCACAATCTGGGAAAGGTGCAAGAGCAGGTGGGCGTGGGGCAAAGGCCTGACATCTTACAGGAATCTCCCTGGACTAGTGGTTCTGAAAGTTAGCACCTCGCAGGGTAAGCTAGGGAGCAGCATGTCTGTCTCTCAACGGAGGGCTCTTCCTCTTGCCTCCACACATTCTCTTGGGAGGCTTGGTGCTCCTAGCCATCTGCTGTCTGTAGGAGGACAAAAATTTCTCTGGGGCAAGAGAACCGTGGAGAGCAGGTCTGGAACAATCTCACTGCAACTAATTTTAGGGCTGGAACACATGTAAATAGCATGCTGCCTCTGCACCTGATTTTCCTCGGATGCTTAACTGCCTTCCAGCCCTGAAGTTCGGTAATTCTGGTTTCCTTGGCTATCTTGCAAGAGCTGTGACTTTGGGCCCCGGTGAGGGGTCATCCCTGGTGTAAACCTGCATTTGACTTCACGTGGCACCCCACGGCTTGTCAGTCAGGTCACAGGTGAGTCCTGTTAAAAGCAATCCTGCAGAAATGGTACTCTAGAGAAGGTTGGGGTTAGAACCCCAGCATCACTACATCAAAACTAGTGAGGACAATGCTACCGGTGGCTCACGTCAACCCGGCTGAGGCAGTTCAATGTGCCGGGCTGTGACTGACCTCAGAAAGGGTCAAAGGCCATGAAATCAGTGTCTACATCGTAACTGCAGTACAATATTGAGCATTACCTTAAATTGAGACATTCATTTGAGAACCCGGTTACTGAACCGAATGCGAGAACAGAGGCCCACACCCAACACGTGCCGACAAAAGGAAATTCCAGCCGAGGAGATAATCTCCATCGATTTAGTCAGACAATGAAAGGTTTCACTCCTGTGCAAAATCCTTTAACAGGCAAAGGCTTTCTACTTTGTACTCTAAAAGCTCTAACTCCATTTCCCTAGAAATAGCAAGCGTACTATGTCACATTAAATTCCCTCTCTGTCAGCTGAATTGTCTGGCATGGAAGTTTTGGGTTGAATCATTTTTTCTAAAAAGGCAAAAAAAAAAAATCATTTGCTTTTTCTCTCCATAATTCTTTTGTTCATTCATTGGGTACTTCATCCAAATCCTATTGACGGAATGAAATGTGGCTTATGCGGCATGTGGATGTGATGGGAGGCTTCAATGAGCCACGAAAACTATTGGAATATTTTTAGAAAAATAGTTGAAAACACAAATTCTGTCATCTTGTCGTTATGCAACTATCCTATCTGTATAGTCTCCTCCAGCCTTTTGTATGTACATTTATGTGGTTGTAATAAAAATTAGCACACGTTTTTTTTTTTTTCCTACTATTCCTTTAACACTCTAACTTGCTCCATAGGCTTCGTTTTTTAAGTGACTGGATAATAATCCATCAAATGAGTACTCCTTTGTGGTAGATTGCCAAACTGCTTCTAATTCTTCACCTCTCCCTGCTTCTACATCCCTTGCAATGTGATTTTGTAGCTCCTTCCATCAGGGGATAAAGTTTCTTTTCCAGCCCCTGGAATATGGTCTGGTCTTATGACTTGCTCTGGCCAATGGAGTGTGGCAGAAGTGATGGGGTGCAGACTCCAAGCTTGCACCTCAAGAAGATTTTTGTCCTTTTATGTGCCTTCTTGGAACCCTGCTGTAGACCATTGTCATGAGAAAAATCCCAAGCCAGCCTGCTAGAGACTAGAAACCCACGTGGAGGGGGGGGACCCATCATCCCACCTGTCATAGCCAAACCTTCCTAGACCAATGGGCTTCCAGTTGATCTGTCAGCTGACCAGTTTCATGAAGGAGTCCAGCTGAGACAGGGAGAAATCCTCTGCTGATTTGTAGCCTACGATGTAAGAGCAAATGCGTACTTTTCTAAGTCAAAGGGTTTTGGGGTGGTTTGCCATGCAGCAATAACCGAGCCTTAATTCTCAATATCCATTTTCTTGTTTATGTAGGTGTTTCCAGGATTTTCTTAATTATAAAACAATGTGATGAGCATTTTGGTGCAAGTGGAGAGTGTGTTTCTCTGAGGATTTTCGTTTTGTTTAAGAAAGCTGGCAATTAGATTTTATCTCCTCTAGCCCTTACCAAAATACCACATTATTGAAATTCTGGGGTTGACTATAAAATTTTCCCTGTCAAGCAAAATCTATGCTCTTATATTACCTGATGGCTTTATAGGTCCTTATGCAGAGCAATGACAATGCATTTTCCTTATGGAAACATATGACACCTGATCCCACCCCATCTCAAACCAGGTGAGTCATAAAAATGTCAGAAGCTCATAGAAACTTCAGTTTCATCTGGGCAAACCCTAAGCATACTGACTCCTCTCAGATGGTTCTAAATCATAACAAACATTCTTTTCTTTTCCATTTTTTCCTTTTCTTTCTTTCTTTTTTTTTTTTTTTTTTACCAACCCATTTTTTCCTCCTCTAGAGAAACTCTGATTACCCATAACGTTTGGCGGCCTCCTGAATGTGCCAAACCTCTTGCTGAACAAGCTGTGACCGCTTGGGTTGTAGGTTGGCTGGGGGTCTCTACCAAGTCATTTGTTTAAATGAAAAATCATTCTTCTTAACGACTGCTTCGTGTAAACTGAAATAGTCCCACTATAAAAGCAATAATCATTGCTTCATTGAATATGTATATGGGTCTTGCCCAACAATGGTCTATATTATGGTCAAAAGTCAATCTAAGATGGTTGATATTTGAGAAGAGTTGTCTAGGAAAATACTGGCCATCAAAGATCCAGCTTTTTATAAATCAGATCACCAGAAATCAATACAGCCTTGTTATTTGTTTTAGTTTCCTTGGTTCACCATCATTATTATTGTCATTATTGGTGCTGTTATTGAGATCTTGTTAAGAAAAGAAAAGCTAAGGAAAGATGTTTTTAGAACTTTGGAAATCTTGTCCTGGATGACACTGTCATTTCTGCTTTTTGTTCGTTTGTTTTTTTTTGGTTTTGTTTTTATCGTTTCTTACATGGCAAACCAGACAATACATTCTGTTTAGATTTGGAAGCTGTCTTACACTATCTCTCCTTTGGTAAATTGTTACATGTCCTTTCATTAGCCTTGGAGAATTAGAGTCATCCTGCTGCCCTCTCTCTTTGACCAGCAACAAGTTCAACTGCAGTATGCATCTTTACCTAGATCACCCTATAACTCTTCTCCTCCCTCCACTTTCCCTTCATGGCTCACCTACTATTTTAATTTTTATTACAATGGTTCTATTGTATTTGCATACATTTGCAAGTTTCTTTGACTACTTTTGGTAATATTCCTGTCCCCTCCTGACTACATGGGACTCTGGAAGTCTTACTCATTCTGATCACTTGCCTTACCAGAAAATTAGAACTATTGTCATGGAGTATTAGAACCACCTCGCCTTTTGCTCCTTGTGCCAGGACATGGAAACTCAGATGGCCTGCCTACCTGAAGGGTGTTCACTGAGGCCGTAGGTAACAGAGCCAGCTCTAGGATGGAGGCACTGACTCAGGTTCTCTTTGAACTAGATACATTATGTCCAGTATTCTCACTAAAAATGAGAAAAGTACCCCCAGTAACATTTCACTCACTACAAGAGTCTTCATGATCAAGACAAAGACCACCCCCCGTTTTTTCTGTGTCTGTAAAAATTACATTTTCCAAGCATTTCTGGCTTCTCCTTTCTTACCCAAATCTAAATAAAGTCCAAGAGGTTGGTGAGTTAAGCCCCAATTTTATAGTGTTCTTATCTACTTATATAATTCGAGTTTCTTGAGCCACACCCACTAAAAAGCCAAGAGTCTGGGTTATCTAGCACAAGATTCTCCATACCTAGTCATCCTGAAAGTCCAGACTAAAATATTTACAAATCTTTCATATTTTCCTGGGGGGTCACTTGCACCTCTCTCTGAATGGAGGGAGAGAAAAAACCCCCACAAGGGCCTGCCTCCCTCTCCCCGAGCAGCTGAAGCCTCAGGTTAGCATCATGGGCTACGAAGGGCCATCAGCCCCCTCTGCACCAGGTATGACCCCCTCCGCCTGCTCCCTGCCTTCTCAGGACACTTCCTGCACAGCAATGTCCCAGGAGGTCTAGGGCCCTTATTATGCCCCTGAGCTCTGCTGGCATGAACCACTTCAGTGATCGTGTGCAGCTAGACTTGACTTGAAACTGGATCCTGAGTATAGGAGCTACCATCGTATAATAAAATTGGATTTCATATTTCATAAATATGAAAGAAAATATTTCATAAATAATCATCTGAAGTAATAGTTCATAAATAAGCATCTCACGTGTCTTTATTAAATATGAGGACTTAGCTGAACTTAAGAATTTTGTAAAAAGCATCAATAATTAGCTGAACACTGAAAAACTTAAAAATATTTTTTGGAACCTGCATTTTTTTTCTTAAAGGAATGCCTAGTGAACTGTCTTGAATCAGATACATGCACAATGTGTTTTACTGAAAGAAACAAAAATCTCCAAGTGTTCTTGGAAACAAATGGATTAGTCAGGCCCCACCTTTTTGCTGTTTCATGATCAGGTATGTTGCTGTTAATAAAGCTTCTGTCTTCTCAGGACTGCCTTCACTTTCCCTTTCAACAGGTTTTTCCCTTCCTGTGTAAACAGAGAATGAATGTGTGTATATAGTCTTGGTGGGAGAGAGTCAAAGTCAGGATTTTGTCCCAAGGCTATGGGGAAGGGCCAGGATATTGCTCTGGGATCATACGTCATCTAAAATCATGGACACTTAATTTAAGTAATAATAAAAATGATAATGCTATTACTGGTTAACATTTATTGAAGTCCCATTATAGGCGGTAAATTAATCTGCCTCTTTCTTTTTAGACTCAGTTATCCCTGCACTTACTAATACACATAATGAACATTTAGTGAATCAGCTAAGATAGGTGTTTGATTAGACTCATTCATTTATTGGTACCTTCTGTGAGCTGAGCAGTGACCCATATGTTGATGGTACAGTAGTGAATATAAAAATCCCTGTTCTTTGGGGTGCCTGGGTGGTTCGTTTGTTAAGCAGCTGCCTTTGGCTCAGGTCATGATCTCAAGGTCCTCACCATTGGGCTCCTTGCTCAGGGGGGAGCCTGCTTCTCCCTCTCCCCTGATGCTCACCCTGCTTGTGTGCTTACTCTCTCTCAAATAAATAAATAAAACCTTAAAAAAAATTCCTGTTCTCAAAAAGCTTACATTCTATGGGGAGAGGGACAGACAATAGGCAAATCTATTTGTCAGATAATAATAATAAGTGCCACAAAGGAAAAAAAAATGCAATGAAGAGCGTTAGCAATAGAAACAGGGAAGGATTTTTTTTTAAAGTTTATAAAGGTGGTCAGAGAGAGGACAAATATAAATTTTTGTTTTGAGATTTCAAAATTGTTTAAATTTTCTTTCTCCCATAGAATCAATTCAAATAATCTAAATCCCTTGAGTGAAGCAATTCCAAAATTGGATTCTCACTTGCTAAAAGCTCCCTTGCCATGCATTTGCACACCTGTAGAGATGGACCTGGGGAAGGCATATAAGGGAGCGTGAGCATCTGACCCTGAAGGTCACCTTGTCCTTAACTTGTAAAACACCATTTGCAGCCAGTCTGACGTCAACCAGCAAGGGTTGACAGATGATTCATCTGTGTTCGTACCATTGTTGGTTCCTGTTATTGTTTTTCTCCTCACATTTTAGTTAATCATTTGTTTGAGTTAGGTTAAACACTCACGTGCTTTATTAGGCCTTTTCCTACTGTTCCATCCGGCCAAACCCTTGGTGAAAATGTAGATGTGAGTGATACAAAATCCCTGTCCTTTTCCTGAGGGAGTCAGCACGCCCGCAGGAGAGGCCAGAATGAATGAATCCAGTCTGTAAGACAGTATCATCACCATCTGTAAGCTGGAGGGCAGGATGGGCCGCTCTTCACACAAGCAAGCTCAAGGTGAAGGTCCTCTTTCCACTCTGAAATTACTGGAAAGTTTCTTTTTGAAATTATTTTGCAATTGACGTTTAATTGACATATAACATGTTAGTTTCAGACATACAGTATAATGATTAGGTATTTGTATACACTGTGAAATAATCGCCACAAAGAGTCTTGTTAACGTTGGTCCCCACACAAAGTTACAAAACTCTGTTTTTTCTTGGGATGAGAATTTCTGAAGTTCACTCTCTTAGCAACCTTCCAAGACGCGATACCGTATTACTGACCACAGTCACCCTGCTGTGCAGGACACCCCTATGAAGTATTTCTTTTATAATCGGAATTTGTGCCTCTTGACCTCCTTCGCTGGCTTTACCCTCACTTGCCACCATTCTGTTCTCTGCATCTATGAATTTTGTTTTGTTTGTTTCTTTTTTAGATTCCACATGTAAGTGTAATCATACAGTATTTGTCTTTGTGTGATTTATTTCACGGAGCATGAGACGCTCTAGGTCCATCCGTGTCACAACAAATGGCAAGATTTTGTTCTTTTCATGGCTGAGCAGCAAAGTTTAAAATAATTCCATAATGAGCCATTGGCCTGAATCCACAACATCAAATAACAAGGCCAAGGAGGGCAATGAGGATTTAAGGATAAACACAGGAAGGACAGAGACCAGACTCCACCAGGATTGCAAACACCCAGATCTGCTTACGAAGTACATTCTAACTGAAGTTTCTAAGTCAAAAGTCACTCCTAAGATATGCAGACATGAAGGGAAGAGCTTAATAATACTGTCCCACTTCCTAGCCAGAGGGAGGCCCTGTCAGACTCCAGTAGGTCTTCAGCAAGTCCTGCTTTCTTACACTTTTTTTTTTTTTTTTTAAATATCCTCCTTCTTAGCTTTATAGCAAACAAGACAAACACTCTGGACCTGACTGGCTCCGTCTAGATCGGGAAGCCTTCTTCCTACCCACTTGTCAGAGGCTCTTTGTCCTCAAACACAGAAGGAGGTAGAGCTCACTACTATTCAGCATATTTCTGCCCAGGCTCTAAATGAAACTTTAGACCAGAGTAGAGTCTTTCAAAGTTGGGTTGAGCCCAGGCTGGGCCCTGCTAGCAGAACCTACTAATGACTTGCTGGTAATCACCCAAGTCTGAGAAGCCCACAAAATGCTGGAAACAGGGTTTTGGAAATGAAAAAGAAGTTTCTTCTCTTAGTTCATCTCATCACCATCTGGCTAGCTTTTACAATCCTTATTGCACTATGATTAATTTTTTTATGCCATAGACTTCTGCTAATTAATTGTAATTACCAAGAACAGGAAATTTCAGCATGACCAGATCATGTTTACTCAGAATGGCAGAGTTGGAGAACTGTCCTTTAAGAGACGTTCTTGGGATCGTCTGATTTTAAGAGGTGGGTGGATCCTTGGAAATCAGCTGGATCCGACCGTTTACTAACACCTGAGCAAACCTGTGTGAGTTAGCCCAGGTCTTGTGGCTGCTCAGCAGCACAGAGGGGAAGAAAATACCATCTTCCACCACCCCCAGGCCGGTGGTGTTTGTACCAGGCTCTGCTGCCTTAAGAACTAGTTCGAACCAGAAGCAGCCACTCCCCTCTCCGTTTGGGTGGATTCATCAAATCCAGGATGGAATTTGGTCAAAATGCCTCATTGCATCATCACGCCGCTTTGAAACTCCAAGTTCTTTGGACATAGAGTTCTTGTCTGTGTGATGTGAACCAATAAATTCTCTGGAAAAAAATCAGTCCAAACACTTGGCTGGTGTTTGGGAGGAAAAAATAAATGGGAGTGATTGAATTTTTAAAATTGAATTAAGCAGCTGTGTTTGGATCCTATGGGCACTCACATTAGATCTAGACAGGCTTGTCCAAAGTTGGGGTTGGGTCGCAGAATTGTATGGAAATTGCACTGTGATTGTCAAAGCAATGCAGGACATGTTAGTGCCCCACAGATATCCAGAGTGATGGGCCACGCTCTGGGTTTTAGTCCAGTGGTTTTTAAACTGCCAAGCTACATTTCACTTTGGAAGAATAGAGCTTTTTTTTTTGAATGAGATTTTTGTGTGTAATCTATGCCCATAAGAGAGCTAAGGGCAATATTCCCTGTTTAAAATGACAAATTTCCCCTTTGTAAAAATAATAAATGAGAAAAATCATATGTTCTTAATGAACTGAAGTTTGAAATTGTGAGTTCTAGGAGTCAGTGTTCGTTGTAAGGTGGCGTCAGCACCGAATTCGTTTCTGCCCGTGGATCTACTGGCTCTGTAAGCTCCCCGTCTGCTGTACCATGACCTGGCTTACAGGAAAAACGAATGTAGCGGCGACTCCTACCTCGCGTGCTTCGTAAGGGTAGGAGCTACGTCTTAATTCACCATTTCGAACCCATCCCTCCCTGAAATGACACCTACTGCCTGACTTCAACAAAGGAGACCTGTAGCAAATCTTGGTTGGGTTAGGAGGTAAGGAGTTTGTACCCGAAGAGGGTGACTGGTAGTGGTCCACTGGGGAGCGCAGAGCAAGGGGGGACTGTGGCCATGCCCGGGAGCTCAGTGGGATACTCTAACAGCCACATGGGGGATGAACTAGAACCGAATGCGTTGGCTTGCTTCATACAGACTCTTTCTCCTTGCGGCAGATTTTAATTAAAGGCATCCTCTCGTCCATATGGTCATCAGGACAGGGACATTTTTCAGTTCCTCCTTGGGCCTTGTTCTCAGCTTTCAGCCAGTGACAAAGACGCTTATCTCTCTTGTGGCCCTTCTGCCTCTTCATAGACCACCATCTTGACTCACGTCTTCATTATCTTTCACCTGGACCCTTGCAATAACCCTCTAACTAAATATACCTGTGTCGGGTCTGGTCAATGAACTCACCTACTTCAAAGTCTTTAACAGCTCTCTACTGTCTGTAGGTTAAATTTCACATTCTTCTGCAGGACATCAAAGGCCATGCTTTTCCTTCACCCCCACTGTCCCACCTCACACGAAACTTCCTTTACCTCCGTGGAGGACATGGCTGTCTTTGGGACTTCTGCTCTTTTGCTTGTGTTACTCTTCCACCTGAAACACCCTTGCACACTCTCTGCCTTTTGTATCTGTCTTTTGTGCCCCGTAGACAGCACTCCCCATGGGAGAAGGCACTGTGACCCTTTGGGTCACCATTTTATTCTGAGAGTGTAGTCCAGTCCAGCACAAAATAGGCATCCAATAAATAGTTGTTGAATGAATGAAAAAACTTAAAAGGCTGATAAATATGATTTACATTGAGTTAAAAACCAAATCTATTTTCAGTACTAGGAGATGGTATACCTAGACTGA
The DNA here is from genome assembly GCA_004024625.1 of Mellivora capensis. NCBI lineage: Eukaryota > Metazoa > Chordata > Mammalia > Carnivora > Mustelidae > Mellivora > Mellivora capensis. The sequence goes on from PISX010000910.1 coordinate 169,161, forward strand.
GCTTGCTCGGTGCAGTTCGGTATTATAATAGCAGGAAACACAAAGAGCCATAAGACATCGTCTCTACACTTCAGGGAGTCAGTCTGAAATAATCAGTGCTGGCAAGAAATATGAAAACTCTCAGAAGAAGGGAGCTGACTCCAAGAGGGAAAGCCTAGTGGTCTCCTTACAGGATTCCCTACCTGTGATTTCTTCTCTCCTCAATCCAATCTGCACATGTTTCTCAGATTCACTTTCTCAGGTCCCCTTTTGGACATGTCCGCCCTCATCTTAAAAGCCAAATGTCCTTGCTACCTGCTGATAAAAGTCCAAACAACTCAGTAAAGACATAGGTTCTCCCCAAAGGCTCCTCCAGTCTTTGGCTGTTGGGACCTGCTTTTGTGGGATTCTGTCTCATTCCGGGGGGCTTTGGTGGTACATGCCACCAGCCTGGGTTGGTCCATTCCTGAAAGGATGCTAAGAGCCATGGCAAACCAAGGCAGCAGTACCATCCAGCAGTGCTGTCCTATTCCACACACCAGTGCTGGTGTGTGACACCTTGTTTGCCCAGATCCTAGGAGGCAGGTCTCAGTGTCCTAGACCAAACTCTTTTATTTTTTATGACCCTCTAGTTGTGCAAACAGCCCCTCCCCCACAGGATACCTCAGGACTCTTCTGCCTGCAGGAGCCTTGGGGAATATAATTGGGATTCTCTCTGCTGGCCTCTCCCAGACTTAGAGTCAGAATCCTCTGCAGATACTTCTTAGCTTCCCTCCCATGCCTTCCCAAGCCTGTTGCATCCCTCCTGCTTTCCTCCATCCACCCTAAAGATTCTCTCATGTAGAGCTGTGAGAATCACCCAGGAACTTGCTAAAATTCAGATTTTTGAGACTTATCTTTGCCAGCTATGCATTTTGGATAAACATTCTGGATGGTCTTGATGCAAAGGGGGCACTGTCTACACTTTGACAGACACCCAGAGTATGGTCACCAACAGTTCTTCTGCATTTGTTCATTCATTCATTCATTCATTCCATCCATTCATTTATTGACTCATCTATGCAGTCGCAAACATAGGCATTTTTTTCCTACAGTCGAGCTTTTATAACAAGAATTACATATGAAAGGATCAATTAATTAAGAACAATGGGTTACATCTGCTGTTAGTAGTTATAAACAGTTATCTTGTAAAACCATCCAGGAATCATCCCTCCTTAAGGGAAAAAAATGTCAGAGTCCTGTCCGCACAGCTGCTTGAAGAAGCAGTGTGATTTACTTGGCTCATCGGTGGATGATAAGAACACAGAAGAAATCTGTCCTTATGTAGTAAGAGGAAAAGAAATGCCTCAGTTAAGGGAGATGGATGGACTTGCTCAATGATGTGTAGTTTTTTCAAAGTAATTCTTATATATGTTTTTAGTTCCAAAAGGAAAATAATAACTTCGTAGTTGTGCATCTGGAAATTTAGTCTCTAAGGCCCTAATATGGGTTTTGCTAACAAAGTATTGGTTACGAACACAACTGTCAAAGGTTTGAGAACAAATTGTATTGGTTCATTTAGCCTACTAAGTTCCAATTGATATGGTGGGGCACAGTGATAGACTCACAAATGGCACTTACCTTCCTAGCTTCAAGGCATTGGTCAGGGTTTAGTGGATATGACATCTGAAGATCACATTTTCCCAAATTCAAGGTGAGGGGCCATGATATCGTATAGGGCCTTAAAATTTGCAATGTGAGCTTATTCCTAAAATGCCTGGATGTATGTTCCTCTTTCCACATAAATTTACAACTTCAGCCAGACTGATCTATTCATCAGCCCCTAACCTTGCCCCACACCTCCCAGTGGCTTCTCTTTAGCTCATGCAATTTTCCATTCTCGGAATACCCTCCTTTCTATTGTTCTACCATGTAAACCTAACCTTTATCCAAGATCCAGTTAATGTTCTACTTTCTTTGTGAAGCCAACTTAAATCATCTCAGACCACAATGAACTTCAGAACACCTTTATCCCTTATTGTTCGCCCTCTTACTTGGCATTTAACTGATGCCAAGGCAGCATTACAAACCTCCTCGCATACAGGTCTCATTTTCCCAGTTACGCTACTACAGTCTTTTGGATGGCAGTGACCAGGTTGTGTGTATCTTTGTAGCCACTGGACTGAGCATAACATCTGACCTGTGATGGCTGCTCCTTAAATTTAAGATACGAATGAGAACATGGACGTCGTCTTGATTTTGTGTCAAATTTTCTGTTTTGGGGGCCATTCCACCGTGCAGGCTCCGCAATTCCACTTTTGTCTGTGACACCTAAAATTTCAGTGATGGATGTGGTCAAGCTCAATGTTTATTTCCTGGAGTAATGGCCACTTAAAACCGGAAGCCTCAAACTTGAGTTTCTAGGGCCAGTCAAGTAATTAAGTAGGCTGTGTCCACCCAACTCCATGTTCTGGCCATGAGGACACGGGGTGTGTTCTGCCAAGAGCTGGTGGGGCAGCATGTTTGCCCAACAGTATATACCACTAGGGCTCTAACGCCACAGGCTCTCCTTGGGCATCTAACTCACTGCTATGACAGTGCATTCTAAGACCTTTTGGCCACCCTGACCCAAATGCAAAAATGCTTGGCTGAACGTGAGTCTAAAATCCTGTCTTCAGGTCTATCCTAACGTAGAGCTCACCTTTTGCACAGAGCCTGATTCCCAATTATCCATACAGTCTTGCCCGGCAAGGCTTTTTGTTGCCTTCCACCTGTGCCCGCAGTTTGATAGCCAAAGGTGTTCGCCAAGTCCTAACTCTCTGCTGCCCTCAACAGGCCCTTGACCTCATTGGCAACTCTGATGAACTGTGGGTCCCAGATGAGATAAGTAAGGTCTTGGCAGTGTGAGATTTGTCATGTATTTTGTGTGGAGTGATCTTGTGTGTTTGGTCACTAATGTTTGTTCTCTCTGTGTGTGTATGTATGTGATGGGAGGAGATGCTTTTTTCTTGACTTTCGATTATTTACCTGCATTTTAATTTTTCTTCTCTGTATACCCACCATCCTTCCTTTCATCAGCTTCAAAGGGCAATGCTATGAAGTAGGAGAAGTCAAGTATTTTAGGAAAGGCCGTATGGCTTCAACTAAAAACATGAGACATTTGGAGTAAGGCAGATCTGTGTGTTTTTTTTTTTAATATTTTATTTATTTATTTGACAGACAGAGATCACAAGTGGGCAGAGAAGCAGGCAGAGAGAGAGGGGGAAGCAGGCTCCCCACCAAGTGGACAGCCCAACGTGGGGCTCGATCCCAGGACCCTGGGATCACGACCTGAGCCGAAGGCAGAGGCTTTAACCCACTGAGCCACTCAGGCGCCCCCAGATCTGTGTTTTAATCTCAACTCCACCTGTCACTGGCTTTATGAATTTGGACTATATTTTTCTGTTTTTTTCCTATATAAGAAGTACGTTATATAATAATATGCAAGCAAAACTGACTCATGGAGGGTGCTCAGTACTGGTTTTCCCCCCTTTCTCATGAGGTATTTTCGCTTTGACTAAGGTAGCCAGTCACCAGCTTTCCTGCTATAGAGATTAGCAGTCACTGTGTGGGAGACATTTGTTTTCTTCTTCTCCCTTCCCCCTTGCCTTTCTTTGCCTTCTTCTGTCTGTGGTCTCTTAGACTCGGGAGGAAGAACACACATTGGGCAGAGGTTTAGTCAGCAAGCCCAGAACTTTCTCCCAGCACTGACCAAAGAGAGCTTACTTGACCTGCAAACTCAGGAACTATCCTTAGCCTACAAACCACAATATTAGTTACATGAAAACTGCTATATCCTGTTAAATAAAACTAGGTCTCGAAGGGCTTGTTAGAAGACTAGTTGCTAGTTTCTTTCTTTCTTTTTTTATTTTTTTAAGATTTTATTTATTTGAGACAGGAGAGAGAGAGTGCACAAGTAAGAAGGAGGGTCAGAGGGAGAGGGAGAAGCAGACTCCCCACTGAGCAGGAAGCCCAATGCGGGGCTCCATCCCAGGACCCCGGGATCACGACCTGAGCCGAAGGCAACAGGCTAACCGACTGAGCCACCTAGGCGTCCCACCTGCTAATTTCTAAGCACAATAGCCAACTGTGATTCTACTAGCAACCTTAGTGCAGGCCAAGACCTGATTGACATTACCAGTTGTTGAATTTTTACTATGTCGGAGATTTATGGATCGTATCATTCAGTGATCAGAAGAGCCTTATGTGTTAGACTCTTTCCCATTTTACAGATGAGGCAACTGAGACTCAGAGAGGTAGAAGTAACTTGCTCGAGGTCATATACCTGGTAAAAATCAAAGCTGGGATTTGAGCCAGGGTCTGTCTGGACACAAGTCTGTGCTTATAACATTAGGTTCCATCACCTCTAAAAAGCAAGGGGTTCGAGAACCAGCTCATGGTGAAGGCAGCCTACAGGGATAGAGATCTTCATTTGACTCTGCATGGAGCCACAGCTAATGGCGTCTCATTGCCCTAAGGAGGCTTTTAAAGAGTAAGCTGAAGGCCAGTTTTAACTATGATCCCATAAGAGAATAATGTCAGATCATTGCCTTTCATCTGTTGCTGTTCCAGTGTTGATCGATAGGTTACATTTTTAAAGATTGCATCAGTAATTCATGCTTTATTACTTCTGAATTAGTGTAATGCTTCAAATCATCTTGTTGTAATTCAGCATAATTATCTATAATTAAAAATAAATTCCTGTAGGGTGAGAATATTCATTCCTATCTAAATCTCTTTATTTCGATTGAGCCTATCAAATATTACCAGATCATAGCCAGCATTCTGAGCATTGTGGCAGAACTAGCTTTGCTCTATCCAATGGGGCCATACTTCCGGTACTATAGTGCCTTCCCCTTGCCCGGGGGTCAGCATTCCTCTAGGCATCTCGCCTGGGTCAGTGTTCCTAGAACTATTGGCTTTTGTTCGAGTGTGATTTATTTCACTTTGAGATTCCGATGGAAGCTCTGAAGCATGATCTAGGACAGAAACACATCCAGGCACACACACACACACACACACACACACACACACACACACACACAGATTATGCATGGAATTTTAGGAGAAGGAAAAATCTCCTAGAACTTAGATTCTCCAAGTAGGGTCCCCAGAGCAGTAGCAGCAGCATCGCTGGGGAGTTTTAGAGAAGCAACTCCTATTGCTTTTGTTGACTCAGAAATTCTGGGAGTGGGGACCAGTAATCTGGGTTTCAATAACTTTCCAGATGATTCTGATGAGAAAAGTTTAAAAACCATGGCACCAGGAGGAGTTATGAACCTTGCCCTGGCAGGATGTCATTTAACAAGCTTTAGTAAACATCAGCACTTCTGAAAGCAGAAAGGTAACAGATCCTTGCAAGCTCTGAACGTGTTATTTTTCCTGGGTGTTAAGAACTGCCCCGTGTTTCAACCTGGGGATCCATGTGCTCCCAGGGAACAAGGAAGAGGCTAGAAACAGGAATATTACATAAGATTTAGAAGGTGATAGAAATGGGCAGGTTCCTCTCCTTGAGTACATACCCATCCTTAGGTGGCTCTCCAAACCCACCTGTCCTCATTTGGAGTCATCCTTGCCTTTGAGGCACAGATGCTCTGGCTGGAGACTCTTTCTATAGCAGAACCTGGGTGTGATCGGAGAACACAGTGTGGTGCCCAAAGTTCCAATAAGTTAACTTTTCAGGTCCATCTCTAAGTGTTTCCATGTAGGAAGCTTTACTTAGCCAGGTGACTTGGTCATTAGAGCTGATTTTTACACTTTGCTTCCATGCTTATTATGTGAGGAAGAAATTACTTAGACTTGTAAAGGAGTTCTCACCCAAGGCCTGATTCTTTCTTGAGTAAATGCTTTGACAAATGGAGTATATGGTCCTGATTAATCACAATCATGTGTCCCCACATCATAGACTCTGCTCCCAACTCTTACGCCTTCTCCACCGAAACCCACCCACCAGCCTCCCCAGTTTAGTGCAAGGAATTACAGTACATAGAAAAAGTTGTCTTGAAAGGTGAGCTTCCCTTTAGATATTTATCATGTTAAGTGTTTACATCTGTGTTCTCCTCTTCAAAATGTAGAGGAGTTATGTGTTTTAAATTTAACATTTTACCACTTCAGTGTATTAGAAGTTCTCTTGAGTATTACAAGTAGGGTGATTATAAGAATGTGGAAATGGGAATATTATTTATGTTGGTTAATTGTCTTCTCTGTGTTCAGTGGCCAGATTCCTTACAAATTTATGTTGTTGGTTACAAGGAGGGACCAGATTTGCAGAATGCAAAATATATATGTGTTCATAATATATTGTATATTACAATATGTAATATTGCATTATATATTATATTTTATAATATAGAATTAATATATATTTATATAATAATTATATTATTTCATATATTTTAAACATTACATATATTATACATAATACATACTAAAAATAAAAATATATAATATATAAAATGTATATTTTTTCAGCTTTGTGAGACTGTCAAGCTTCTGTTCATTCTTTAAGATCCAGATTAAATATCATACCCTCTACAGTAACACTGTCTTTTGGTTATAGTTGTCTTATACACTTACAACATTGTTTTGTAAGTATCTGCTTCTGGATCTGTTTTTCTGGCATTCTGGACCTCCCTAAATCCTACATTTTATTAATTGTTATGCCTTCAACACCTATCATAGACTAGCACACCATGAAAGTGCAGTAAGTACCCCCTAGTTCACACACACACAGAAGGCACAGAGGGGTAGAAATGAAACAGAGTTTTGCCGAGTGAGCAACTTTGTGGCTCCAACTGAAGCGTAAAGCAACTCTTCACACCTCTATTGGCAACCAGGGCACCAAGATGCCTTTTGAAAGAGACTTCAGTCCATTCCTACATCAGGAGGTCTTGCTCTCTTAGAAAGAAAAGGGAAACAAAACAAGAAAAGAGACTGCTTAATTGAATATTTGAATGGACCCCAAACTGCTAAGCAGTGGTCATGAATCTAAAAATTCCCTGACTTGCTTTGCCCTCTGGCTAACACCCCATCCCTCTTCTCTGCTGAACAGGCGCCTTCCGTTTTTCAGCCCCAGTCTGGCTTGAGCCAGCTCAGGCCACTGAAACGGCTTGTGCCAAGATGACCAGCGCCTACCCTGGCTCTGTGTCTCGCCGTATTCACTTCTTACCATCGTTGGCCTCTCTGCGGTATCTCGTGCCATGATCAGCTCCCCTCTTCTGAAACGATTCCCTTCTTTTTCTGAAAGCACCATTTTTTGGATTGTAACTCATTCTAAAAAGCTGTTGTTGTTTCTTGGATGCTAGCCTGAATATCTAATGTCCTTGTTGCTTGCTGTGTTTCCTTCAGCGTGGCTCTCCCAAACAGTCTGGGAGTGCAATGAGGGCATCTCGGGACCCACCCAACCAACACATTCCCATTGCTCGCCACCCCACTCAGACTGTTTCCTTTCAGTTCTTTGAAGTGTCCCTCTCCTTTCCACCCTGGAATCTTTATACTCTCTACTTCCTCTGCCTAGAGGTCTCTCTCCCCGTCCTTGCCTTCAGACATTTGCACAAAAACCTCTCCGCCTGGGAGCCTGTCCTGACCACCCAACCGTCCCCATGCTAGTTGAGTTACCCTTGTCACCACTCTTAACAGTACAAGGTACATTTCCTCCAAAGCTCTCATCCACATTTCTAAATGTATGTCTATTTTTGTGGTATGATTGATACCTGCCTTCCCATAGATCATAAGCTCCAGGAGGGCAGGGACCTGCTGGGCTTGCTTATAATGAGTGCTCAAAACACATGGACTCAATAAGTAAGGTTATTATTTCATTGAATTTTTAAAACAAAACCCTGACCTGACAATTATTTAGTGGGCACCATTCCTCTCCATCTCTGCACTTCTGTCTTAACCATAAAGTAAAAACATCTGCTCTTTCATTTCACCCTTCACAAAAGGGAGGAGTGCCTGAGTTTATCAGGCATGTTTGAGAAAAACAGTTCTTATTACATCCATCTGCCTGGACACAGGGCACGCTCTGCTCATAGCCTGCTCATCTGAAGGTTTTTTGGGGTGAATAGGCAAGGATGACTCCACCTGGCCTGTAACTAGGTGAGTAGATCCTCCTGTTTCCAGGTTGAAGACTGGCGACTAGCCTAAGCTACTTCTCCAGTCCAGCCTTATCAATCAGTCTGAAAGTTTGATTTCCATCTCCCGACCTCTTTATTTTCTCCGTAGGTTAGTACTCTCAATGCTAAGATTTGGGTTTTATTTTGTACCTTCACAAAAATAACAGCCTTCTTAGATTTTCCTTGTCTCTGTTGTAATTTATGCCCTTGTTCCCTGAGCTGACTAGGTCTGAACACATTTTGTTTTCTACAAATTATAGTATAAATCTTGCTGAGTTCCTTTTTCCCTTTGAAATTCCTTTCCTAGTCAAGCAGTAAAATTCATTTAGATAACCAAGATATATTTCTCATATATATTTTGTCTTCCACCATAGTTCCTGACTCACGGATACCAAGAACTCTTGGAATTTCCTAAACGTTGAGATGACGAAAGTATCTCTTATTCTGTTAATGAGGTAACTTTTGGACCCACCTAAGGATGGGACCTAGTTGCCAGGAGAACCAAGGCGTGATTTGAAGGTTGGCATTTTTCAATCCCACCCCTTACCCCACCTCCACCTCTGGGGAGAACGAGAGAGGTCCTGGAGGTTGAATCATTGAACGGTCAATGATTTAATCAGTTATGCCTTTGTAAAGAACTCTCCATAAAACCCCCAAATGACAGGGTTTGGAGATCTTCTAGATTGGTGAACAAGTGGAGGTAGCCTCAAGAGGCCCTTTCCCCATGCCTTGCCCTCAGCATCTCCTCTGTCTGGCTGTTGTGGAGCTATATCCTTTTATAATAAACCAGTGACCTAGTTAAATAAAATGTTTCTCTGAGTTCTGTAAGCCATTCTAGCAAGTTAATTAAACCCAAGAAGGGGGTCATAGGAACCTCTGATTTATAGCCAGTCAGTCAGAAGCCCAGGTAACAACCAGGGCTTGCGTCTGACATCTGAAATGTGGGGTGGGGAGCAGTCTTGTAGGACAGAAGCCTTAACCTGTGGAGTCTGATGCTGTCTCTGGGTAAATAGTGTCAGAATTGAGTGGAACTGTAGGACCCCCAGCTGGTGTCTGAGAATTATTTGTTGATGTGAGAGATCCCCCAAACCCCTTGTTGGAATCAGGTCTAAGAACACTTCTAACCTACTAGATAATCTCCCCCACTCCTGGCAACAGAGCAGACCTGAGGGCTGGGAACCCTTGGCCCATAGGGAGATACTCATGGGAATCAAATTTCTACTTGGCATATGTCTCTGAAGCAGTCTGCACAAAAGCAATGTTCAAACAAGGTCAGAAAGTGATTAAGTAAGCCAAATAGAATTTTTCCCTGAGGGAATTGAATTGGAGCTGTGGGCAAGTGTCCACCAGTTCGAAGGAGAACCCAGGAAGGGAGGTGCACAACGAAGCTGGAATCTGATCATCGAGTCTTGTTGCACTGGAGAGATAGCACCAGGATCCCGCTGCTGGTTGCTAGATGGAAAACCAGGTTGCTAGAACTGTCTTGGATCCCAAGTGTGCTCGTGTTCCACCTTCAATACTGTTGGATGCCCAGGTACTCTTTTCATTTGCAGCCAACAAAGTTCAGCAAAGACTCCCAAAATTCAGCTTCCATTTCCCTCTCCTGAATTTCCCTTCTGATTCTCCAGCCCCCCTTGAGGAAACTTCTACATGGTATTTCTTAGCACCAAACAAGAACTTGTATCTATTCTATATTGAGCAACTATATCCATGGTCTTAGTTCACTCCCAACTTCACACATGACCTTATTGGCCACAGCGGTACATGGAACCGATGTGTAGAATGGGGCAACCGGTGTGGAGCAGAGGTGGCAAACACATCACGTGCAGGCTGATCCCAGCCCTTCCCAGTGCCTGGTTTGGCTCACAAGTATTCGTAAGATAAAATTTTAAATTAATTTTTAATGTGTGTAAAAAGAAGGAGATTCTCCATAAAAATCTAGATTTTTGGAGTGCCTTGAAAACTGAGCCTCCTTTTCCCTGAGTGCAATCATTGGTCAGAACTCAGTAATGGCCACCCCCCGCCAACTTTATTTGGCACACCCTTAGCTCTCATCCCTGGCTGGCCCCTGTCACTTACATGCCTATCCTACCTCTGGTGTCATTGGACTTTGTGCTCACTAACAGACAGAATGAGGGAGCAAATGAATGAGGAGAACTAGAAGTGATTTCTTAAGAGAAGGCAAGAAAGAGCATTAAGGAAGTCTTGCAGACAAGAGAGGCTGTCAGGGAGAGATGCTAAGGATGGGACCCCAGCAGTGTCATTGTGTGTGCATAAGAGGGGATCACTGATGGCTTTCATGAGTCCAAAAGTCAGATGGCAAGAAGTTAAAGGAGCTGCTGATGGTCATGTCAGATACTGAAAATTCAAAGAACTGAGTCGTGAAACATAGAAGAGTTATGTGACTGTTTTGGAAATGTTAAACGGTGGCTGTTGATAATATCTTCAGTGTTTCAGAGACTTAGGAAAGCTTTAGACAAAGGTTAAGCCTATGACATGAGGGAAAAATTGATAATGTCCAAAAGAGCAGTGATGTCTATCTATGAGGAAATACATAAGGTGTTCTGATTATTACTTGGGGAAAGTTAGTACCCCAGAGCCAGAGAGAGACTGTCCATCTCCTCTGAGATTTGAGAGCTCCTGTGGCACTTTGACAATCCATGTTTTAGTTTTTCTTTCAAAAGGGAAGGAATCTGAAAAAGTTTTGGTTCACAATTGATAACACCACTTCCTTTAAAAAAATGTCACCATGATAGCCTCCCCCCCACAAATATTATCCTGTTTTATTTTTCTCAGTGCTTTTGAGAATATCTCCTATAAAATAAGCACCTCAAATTTACATGAACAAATTTGATTTATGGAAAATGTGATGTAATTGCCATTAAATACTATTTGGCAAGTCTGTACATAATCACTGAGATTTAGGATTTCTGTTTACAAAATCCATGTGCTTCAACCCACAATTGCTCAGACTTTATTTCATTAAGACCTTGAGATAGACTTGGTTTGTGTTCTGCTTCCTTACCTTCCCGGGAGTCTTACTAAATGTACCCACTTCTGTCTTCCCCAAGCTCCCAGACTAGAAATATCCTCTTTTGAAAACATTTTTAATTATTTATGGGGGCTAGTCCTTCTCACAAAGCCATGACCAGCTCCCGACAGAGGGTAAGAAAATTCTTTCAGTTTCACTCACTTAAAATACCACCTCTTCTTCTGTGGCCTCAGGCCCTTTGCTTCCTGCTTTGTTGAGTCCATAAGTTACTGGGTAATTTTTGCCTCTCTAGTTTGATCTCTGCCTGAAACCAAAGAATGCCTAAATTCCCTTCTGGGCTTAGGGGAAGAGGATCCGCTTCCTTTCACTGGTGGCCACCATCTTGTTTCGACTCCCAACACTGATATTTCCCCACACCTTTCTTGCTAGTCAGCGGCTTCTCCCAGCACTGACTCCCTTCCCTACGGCAACTCCCACAGCACATGGCTGTGGAGTTTCTCTGTTTATGGTTTGCTGTGAGGTTCATTATATTTACTCGATTGGGAAGGTTTAAATTACCAACTTAGCTGGCGTGTCTTCTTTAATTTGTACTCCCACTACATGCTCACTTACAAATATCCTTATCTTACAAATATCCTCCTGCATTGGCCCAATTGTTTCGTTCTTTTCAATTAACAACTACTTATCGAAAGGAAAATTGAAGTCTGAGGGCAATGAGAGACTTGTAGTATTCACAGCATCAGTGTTCTTTGGAGCTGGAAAGATCTTGGAGAGAGATTAATCCAAACCGTCTATTTTCCTGATGCGGCTTGGGGAGGAGAGATGATTTACACAGGATCATTTCATTAGCTAATGTCAGATATCCTGACTTCTAAGATAAGACCTTTTCCACCCCCAGAATATTTATGTGCATGTGCGTGTGTGTGTGTGTGTGTCTGTGTGTGTATTTGTGTGTGTATACCTAAAGAGTGGTTCCCGTCCCTGTCGGAATCATCGGAGATGTCTTTTAAAAAGACAGTAGCACAGGACACCATCACCCCTAAAACAGAATCTGTGGGGCTGGACTCAGGAATCCAGGGTCTGGCCTGGAGAATATTGCTTTGTATATAAGTCTCTTGCCTCCTTCCCTTTTCTCTCACATCAGGCGCTGCATTTTCTAAGACTGGCCCAATTTTCGTAACACCATTAAATGAACCCTGGGTAGCTTTACTGTACCACCTTGTCATGGCAGAAACCAGAGACCCAGAGGACAGAGGTGTGTCCAAGGCCCTGTATCTTTCAGCAGAGTTCAGCAAGCCTAGTGACTGACTGTGTGTCTGCATGGAGGCAGCCACCAGCTTGGGAGCAGTACCTGGAGCCGTGGGCGTTCTCTGGGGAAGCTGCCACATGAGTCAGGCCGGCAGAGAGTTGGAGTGGAGTTCTTGATATGCTTGGTGATGATTCAGGGGCACAGCTCCACATAGTAGGTTGACCAGATAACCCACTCCGCCTGGCCCGGGGTTGGCCTTTATGGGTGGAAGGGCATTATCCTGATCTGGACAACTACATAATGACTTCCACCAGTCAGAGAGGGAGATGAAACTGATCTCCCAGGATCAGCCATGGTGCGAGGGCCCAGGTCGAGAACTGTGAGGTCAGATGGTCCAGGATGACCAATTCCACCAACTCCCAAAGAATAAGTACATTTACTATTAAGTCATTATTGCTAGGAGACTACGGATTAGCAGGGTGTATCCTTGGACAGTTATTCATCAGCCTGATGCACAGATGGGGACCTAAATCCCTTCATATATTTGGGCACTGGACAAGTCCCCACTATGGTGGAGGACTTGGGACAATGCTATGTGAAAGCAGTGAGAATAGCCCAGTGACTTCAGATGCTGCTTTTCAGCCCCACTATGGATGTACACATCTGCATTTGGTTCAGGTGCTTTTTATTCTTGACCCTCTGGAGGTGAAATATTGGCCTCTTTTATCCTGAAGATGCCCAGGGTGGGGCAATGTTCATAAATATCCCCCTCTTCCCATCTTATGGCTCTGATCACACCCAGAGCCTTGCTCAGGTCTTGTAGGATAACCAGAGGCTGAGGAGTAATAGAAGGGATAGTGTGTCATTGAACTTTCTCTGGCATTACTTTCTTTGAGTTGGGAGAGTAGGTCTGCTACCTCACCTTCATGAGTCACTTACAAACCAAGAGTCCCAGAGCAGAAGGTGGATGTCACATATAACAAAAAGATCTCTTGGAAGTCAATGATCAGGTACATCCAAACCAATCACGTCTTTCCATGTAGACAAAGGATTATAATTCACACAATTGATGCATCTTTATTTGTTTTTACCTTGAATCCTTCAGGCACTCCTGCTAGACAGCCAGTCTAGGAAGAGGGGCTTCTTGACTAAGTAGATGGCCCCTGTTGAAGGGGCGTAGTGAGGAGAAGTTAGATGATCACTGAGGCAGAACTACAGCAACATGTAAATAATATGACTCCCTGACAATCTCCTTGTCAGTTTCTCTACTGCCTAAGCACAGGTGGGAGCAACAGATGAGGGCACAAGGAGTTACCAGGATAACAGTGATAGCTAGGTCATGTAGAGAGAAAAGCCAGGTTTATTGCAAGAAACAAGGGGAAAGGAAGAAGTTCTCCTATAAGAAAGCACAGTATGATCAGTCCAAACAGAGGTTAGAGCTGGAGGAAAGACAGCTCTTGGGACCTTGGCACTTGAAGATGTTGGATCTTCATGATCTGCCATTGAAGCAACGTGACCAGCTCTTTGGTTTCTGTTCCTCTCTTTATTTAAACTTTAGCTTTCCTCCCAGTATATTCAACTATATATTAACTATATATTTATTTACTTACACCATTCTATGTTAATCTGTTTAATCATAGTTTATACTTCCTCACAATTTTGGCTTGTTCCTAACTTCAGCTTGCTCAAGGTTAGTCATAACCTAACCCAGTATACCTCAGGCCCCATGGCGAAAAGCCTGTGTGTTTCCCACTGTAACGTCTCCTAATGTGAACGAGGATCTGGTTGGCTCAGTGGATCCCTGCATGAGCTCTGCTTTTTACAATAGGTCATGTAATAAGCCTGGATAGGCAGTGCTTGAGACAGGTATCTACTTCCAGTCCAAGCAGATGAGGACAGAGGTAATAGGGACATATCGAGGGCTGCCATTTCAATAGGGCTTTGGATAGGACAATGCCTCTTAGAAAAGGCTATGGATATGACCTAACCATGTTTTACTATAAGCAGCTAAAAGTTAAAAAGCTCCCAATTAAAAGGAGAAGCAACAGTAGTGATCTCGGGTAAATGCCGTGACCTTAAATATGTTACTAGTCCCTTAAAATATGGAGAAAAGTTTGAAGTGGCCTTGGTAAACTATACACAGGATAAAATGTAATGTTGATGGAACCAGATAGTAAATTAGTGGTAAATCAAATTATATACAGAGGCAAAAATGGTAGGGAAGGGGAGAGATGGGGAGAAGGTGGGTTTGGAAATCCAAGCAAGTATGAAATACAAAGATCTGGAGGTCATGGTGGAACACAAGCCCTGCTGACTATGTCAATTATATTGAGTTAGAATATGATGTATAGGAGCCAGTTGAATCTCTTGTGTTCTTCTTGACATTAGCTAAATCCTTCGTACATTTAATTTGTTTTCATATTTTTGTTAATAAAAGAAGAAGAAAAGAAAAAGATACTAGAGAAGATTGGGGGATGCAAGGTGAAAGGAAAGAAATAAAAGGAATGTGAAATAATGGTTGGATTCTTTTTGTCTGAGAATTTTAAAAAAAGGCAGGCTAAGGATTGACTTTTTAAATTAAGCATCAAAATCCAAGGCAGCAGATGGGTGGACTATCCTTTTATTCCAGTGCTACAATTAAAGTCAGAGAGAAAAATGGGGAGGCAAAAACTATTGGCAAGTTGATTGCCAAGCAACCGATTGGATTACAAAGGGCCAAGCCAACTCATTTTTCTTAACAACAAAATAATTGGGCTGTGTCTGAACTGTATGAAATTATCTCCACTTTAAAAACACCAAATCAGTTTGATTATTCAGTGATCAATTCACTCCTCAGCACTAGCATGTTTTGTCAGCCAAAATAGCTGATTTGACTCCAAAATGTCAATTCAATGGCAGCATGTAAACATACCCCCAACTTTCATATGAGAATGAGCTCTAGAACCAGGACTTCAGCCACTGCTTTACCCAAAGAGATAGCTGACAAGAAAGACACTTGGCTTCCTCTTGGAGAACGTAGTACAAGGAGAAGACAGAAGATAGTTTGCTTTGACCTCCTTCACTGGACTGGAGGAAATTCTTCTGGTCGTCAAAAACATGCTGGAATGCCATTCCGACATGAACTACCCAGAGGTTGCAGACTTCAAAGGTCAAGGGTACTTGTCCTTCAGAGATTCTCTTCATTTCATTCACCAGCTATAGGCATCCATACTTCTGAACAATTGGCTATAAATTTGGGGATGTGCACAACCCCCTCATTTGTTAATTCACTAGAGTGACTCAATGAACTCAGAAGAGCACTGAGAGTATTATTCTGAAGGATGCAAATCAGAACCAGCCAAAAGAAGAGACCCACAGAGCAAGGTCTGAGAGGGTCTCAAATGCAGAGCTGCCTTGTCCTTTCTTCATCGAGTCAGGCTGAATCATCCTCCCAGCACATGGATGTGGTCACCAACTGGAAGCTTACCTGAGCCTCTGTGTCCAGAATTTTCCTTGAGGGTTTACTGTGTAGTCATGATGGATTGTGTCATTGGCCACTTGTTGGAATTCAGTCGGCAGCCGCCCTGCCCCCATTAGAGATCTGCGTGCTGATATCATGTGGCTCAAACCTCGAACCTCTAGTCACGTGGTTGGTCTTTTGGGCATGACCAGTCTCCATCTTGAACTGATCTAGTGGTCCCCATGAGTCATCTCGTTAGCATAAACCCAGGTGTGGTCCCGGGACACTATCTTCTGGTGAGACTGGACACTCCCAAATGTTTGAAGCTGCTACCATTTCCCATGGGGAGAAAAATAACATTTAGATTCTATTTCTGCCTCCTAACCTGCCTCTCAGGGGCTTGCCCCTCCACCCCCACCCACCTCTCTCCCATCAGGCTTCCTTACAGTTCTTTTTAAAAATATTTATTTATCTGAGAGAGAGAGAGAGAGAGAGAGAGAAAGAGCTGGGGCAGGGGCAGAGGGAGAGGGAAAGAATCTCAAGCAGACTTCCCGCTGGGTGTGGGGCCTGATGTGCAGGACTCGATCTCACGACCCTGAGATCATGACCTGAGCCAAAACCGAGAGTCAGACGCTTAATGGACTGAGCCACCCAGGCGCCCCCGGCTTCCCCACAGCTCTTAACTGTAGGCACCCAGAGCTCCAAGATGGAAAAGTGGCTCCTTCCTTCCATCCTCATCACTTTTTGATTCAGGTTATCTATTTTCCAGGAGAAAGGACAGTGAAATATTTATTCCAAAGCCCCAAGCAACAGTCCTAAGAAGAAAGAGTTGCTCACTGGGGCATTTCCCTGGGTCCTAGTTGGGCTGGTTGGTCTGTGCGGACCTTTATCTTCCCGCTTCTCCTCCTCCTACTCCACAGTCCTCCAAGAACAGAGGCCAACACAGAAGAAGCGGCCTCCTGTGCTCTTACCTGGAGAGAAAGACCCAGGTCTGGGGAGGGAAGCCGACTGCAGAGGCACAGGCTCTGTCAGTGTGATGCTGGGCCCTATAGCCCCGAGGGGAGGGAGGCGGAGCGAGCTGGTAGGAAGGCCGGAAACACGGGCCTTCCTGCAGGCAGCTGGCAGGCTGGGCAGGCTGTGGGCCATGGGCCAGAACAGGCCAGAGCATGCTTCCAGGGAGACAGGTCTGCTGAGGTGGTCAAAGCCAATTGTTAGAAAACATAATTCTGAAGGAAGGATGGCCGGAAGAGTACCAGCGCTGGTGCCCGAGCTCCTGCGTCCCCAGACACACGGACCAGCAAGATCACAGGGCCAGCGCGAGGGCTGCTCCCTGGGAGGCCTGTGCTCATATGGTAAGGGGAACACATGGACACATGCACTGGTTATTGTGTTCTCTCAGGTCGATTTGGTCATCATGGAGATGAAGGGAGCCTCCAGGCTGTCCCCTTAGCTCCCAGATATCCGGTCTAGTGTGGCGCTCTGGTACCAGGCAGACTTAGGTTCGAACCCCGGCTCTGCCGAAGGCCAGCTGCTGGTGTTGGGCACATCACCTGGCTACGCCAAGCCTTCTTTCCCGCATGTTTGATGGAGATATTGCCTTCCTCCTTAATATAATTAAAAGTCCTACGTTAGCATCACATCTAGACCACTTCCCTTCCTCCTCCCTCTGTCTCCAGGTGTCTGATGCCATGTCCTTCTGTATACAGCATCCTGGGCCTTTAGATCTGGCTCCTGCTCCATCTCCCACTGGGCTATGACAACTCAGGGTCCCCTGTGGTCCTCCAGAGTCAGCTCCTGAAAACGAGCAGTGCTGAAAGAGAATGGACCCCTTCCCCCTTCACTCACCGCACAGACTTCACTGGAAAAAAAGAGATTGACATTTACGTGTTGTGATGTCAGAGGTAAGAGAAAGGCCTCATTTGCTCCCCCCCCCCAGCCCCCTAAAAATCAAAAACAAAAATAAAATCTCTCCTCTGCATTGCCTGCTGAAATCTGACCATTGGCATTTTGTTGTTTTGACGTAAGACTTTTCGGGAGTTAAAGTGCAAATGTTCTTACAAGTCATTCAATTTAAGGCCTGGCATTTGTCTCTCTGTGTAAATGAAGGAGTCTTGCTTACTCTGGGGTCCGTGTGTTAGGGAGGCCTGAGACCACTGGCCAACGGGAAAAAGGAGCCCAGCCTCTACTCAATTTTGCTTTGAGCCGTCCTCACTGGGGATATAGGACCAATTTCTCGCCAACCCCACAAAACTCTTATTTTCAGCCTTGGAGTTGTCCTCTGTCACACAACCTGTGGTCCACTTACGCCCCGCTCTGTAGTCCATATCACCAGAAGAAAAGGGTCACTGTTCATTGAGGGCCTACTGTGTGGCTGGTTGGGGTGGCGATGATGTGTGTCATCTCATTTAAACCTCGTTGCCATCCTGGCAGCAAGGACACCTCGGTTCACCTAATGATGAGAAGAAACAAGTAACAGAAGAGTTAGTCAGCTGCCCAAAGACTCGGAACCCGTGGTGGTCTAGCTGGGGTTTGAACCCAGGCTGGTCTTGCTGTAAAGACTTTCCATAAGGCAGTGTCAGCTGTTTCTACTTTCTTCTCAGCCCGATGGCCCAGCTTCTATTTCTCATTCGTGAATGTTAATACGTGAATTTAAAAAAAAAAAATGGCTTCTAGAAAGGGGATGATACATTTCAAACAAAAAATCACCCGTGACAAAATCCAAGTATTTCACAGACATTTTATTATGAAGCAGACATCTACAAAAGGTAAAGAATAGCAGAGCAAACCCCTCTAATCATAGACTGCCCTTGCAGGTAAACAGCCAGGCAATAAAGAAAAGCCTGGGGAGAGGTATCAGCACAAGTGAGCAAAACTGTATCCCTTCCAGAGTCTTTCTGCAATTCCTTTCCTACTCCCCGCCTGCCCAGGCCTGAGCGCAGGTTCCCACGCCGTCATTCGCAGGTAAAGGGTAATGACAGTCACTAATCCTTACTGGGAGCTTACTGTGCAGCCCACGTGCTTTGTGCTTCACAAGTCACAACCCCTGTCTATTTACCAGCCACCCGCTGGGGAGGGCACAGCTGCCACCGCCCCATTTTGCAGAGTGGGGTGCTGAAGGCGGAGATGTTCATTTCTCACCCCAGGCCACAGGGCTGGTGATTAGTGGCAGAGCTGGGACAAGAACACGCAGAGGCCCCGCTCATGTCCGGAGCTCGACTTCCTAGATTCTTTCCCCAACTAAATTTATGTTGCACAGAATAACCTGAAAACACAGCATTTCCTGGCATGCCTGGGTGGCTCAGTCGGTGAAGCGTCTGCCTTCGGCTCAGGTCATGATCCCAGGCTCCTAGACTGGAGTCCCGCATTGAGCTCCCGGCTCAGTGGGGAATGTGCTTCTCCCTCTCTCTCTCTGCCTGCCTCTCTCTTTGCTTGTGCTCTCTCTGTCAAATAAATAAATAATATCTTAAAAAAAAAAACAACCAAAAACCACATTTCCCGTCTTTTGTCTGATCACAGTACTAGGCTAATCTCTTCTTTTTTCTTCTATCAGATGCAAATCATTTAGAACTATTTTTGGGGGAAAAAAAAGAACTATTTTTTGGAGATTCTACAGCATTTGCCTTGAAAGAGCAGGGGGCCGGGACTTTGAGCTTTCAGACCTAACATCGTTCACCCCCTCCCAACTACCTCTTCCAGCTGAGCTTTCCCAGGCGATCTGCAGAAACGGGTCATCCATAGCCTCCCCCTACCCTCTACCTCACCACGGTCCCAGTTGTTTGTTTGTTTGTTTAAGATTTTATTTATTTATTTGACACAGAGAGACACACACAGAGACACACAGAGAGAGAGAGGGAACAGAAGCAGGGGGAGTGGGAGGGGGGGCTTGGCTCCTGCCAAGCAGGGAGCCCCATGCAGGGCTCGATCCCGGGAGGCTGGTATCATGACCTGAGCTGAAGGCAGATGCTTAACGACTGAGTCACCCAGGCGCCCCCGCATCTCAGTTTTTAAACAGAATCGAGCCTCTCCTTATTTGTGAAGTTGCCAAATCAATTCCAATTTATTAACTGAGAGCAAGCAGGCAGGCAAGTCCGCAGAATCCGAGGTTCCACGCTAAACACAGGGGTTCGCAGACGGTATTAGCAGCCTGGGGGGAGGTGCTAGAATGGGTGCAGAAGTCTGCAGAGAGGCCTGGGAGCAGGTGTACTGGGGGTGGGCACCCACCCCCGTGCCAGCCTCTGTACTAAGGCCTTAGACCATTATCTCCCAGCAGCTCTGTGCGGTAGCCTTGCCTCTGCCACTTGTAACTGGTGACTGGGGTCCTGTGACACGGGGCTCAGGACGTGTGGCCTCAGGACCAGAGGACCTGCCCTTCTGTCAGAGCTGTCTGCAGCCATGGGGCCTCAGGTGACTCACATCATGTGTCAGGGCCTCAGTTTCTTCCTCTGTATATTGGGGAAAAAAATAGTTCCCCTTCCATAGGGTTGCCGTGAGGCTTACCGGTTAGCATAACCAAAAGTCTTCAAACAGTAGGCAGAACCTGGAGAGCACTCTACCGGGAGTCAGCTGCCAGAGAGGAAAGCTGGCCGCTGGGCCTCAGGAGCCAGAGTCCAGATCCTGGTGCTCTGACTTGTAGCGACGGACCTCCGATTAGAAACCCCAACTCTCTCAGACTCTGTTTCCTCATCTATATAAGGAGAATAGCGATAACCATTTAGGGCTGTGGAGAGGTTTCAAAGGGTTCTATGACAAAGCTCTTAAAGCCAACAGCAGCGGGCACCCAGTGAGCACTCAGTAAAATTATTATGTTCCCATCGCAGGCGAACATTGTAGAAGGCCAGCACCTCTGAAGGAGGTAATGGCGTGATCTGTGACACCTGTGATTTTGTTCCACGATATGATAATATGAAATTCAGCCCAGATAGTGACCACTTTTATTTGTCACTTCGCCTCTCAGTCAAAACTTCCAAATCATTATTTTCAAAAGCTACGGTCTCAGTCACCAGCTCCTTATCCAAGACCTTTCCCCTTTCCTCCTACCTAAGTCCCATACCCCCTGATTCGGCACATCGGGGACCCACCCGTGTGCTCGTCCTTTGTCCCCGATGCACGTGTTTCTGCTACCTGCCCAAGTCTGTCATTAGTCGTAATTGCTTCACAGAGTTATCTGGCTCATAAAACAGAGCAGCACAGTGGATGGAAAATTAAACCACAAATAAGCTGGTTTCATCACACTCTTGTAAAGGTGCACGGAACAAAATTGTCCCATGCGATCTGACTCCAGATTAAAAATCGCAGTGGGCCTCTCCTATTTATATCTCACATTGTTCTGGGAGTTTTCCGATTATCTCAGAGTCACAGGCGTTCGGTAGATGTGTTGTCTGTTAGCTCCTCCCCCTTGCAGTGCTATTAAAAGTCCACAAGGAACACGAGATTTGGGGATTTGCTTATGCAGTAGCCGCGCAGCATGGTATAAGTGATTTTGGAGAACTGGACAGGGTGAAGGAGGAGGGGTCTGGAGGCTCCTGGTCTGTCCTCAGTGCAGCGGGGGATCGTGGGGCGGGGCTGGGCGGGCAGGGCCTGCAGAGCCGCAGGCAGAGAAGTCAATCGGTCAGGTGTCCCGGGGGAAGGATCAGCCTGAATCTAAGGCAAATGAGAAATGAAAAGAAGTCCCCTGTGTGAGCCTGAAATGAGAGGGAGAACGTTGTCATGGAAAGGCTGGGAAGAATCAAGGATTTCAAGAGAAGATAAATCATCAGTTCCTATTTACTGAGTACTGGGGGAGAAACATGTAAAACATGTTTCTGCTCTCCAAGAACTTTCATGTTCCCTGGAGAAGACACAATATACCAAAACCAGAATGACAGACAACTGTTTCAGAGATCAGTCCAGGCCATGAAGAAGGATGTTGCATGCATTAATTTTGATATATGATTACTTTCCAGATGGTTCATGTAGGGAATAACTATTGGAAGGTCACTTCTGGCCAGGGGAGACAGAGAAGGCTGTAGACAAAAAGTGCCATGTGAACTGCTTTTGAAACATTGGCAGGAATTGCAAAGGTGGGGAAGGCAGGCAAGCGGGAGCAAGAATATGGAGGTCGAAGTGCCAGAGGCATGGCGAGCATTGCCAAGTGGAATCTTAAGGGGTGAGTGGTTAGGCATAAAGCTGTGGAGGGAGGTCAAGGTGAAGGACTGCCATGCAGGCTGGGGAATTTACTATAGTATAAAATTATGAACTTCCTGTAAAACAGGCAAGTATATTGAGCCTCCCACTGGCCATGTGACTTCTCCCCATGGCTTTTGACCCAGTCTTCCAACAGTTACTTGCAGGGCAGAGGGTTAGGCTGGTTAGGAAAGATGTCCTCATGGCGCAGGACCATGAATGGTTCAGGACGGCAGTGTACTTGGCTGCGGAGAAGAATCCTTCCAGTCACAGATCTCTGAGATGGATTAGTCCTCATCTTCCTGCCACTTGAATACATCACTTTATTTTTCAGAGTGAGGAAGAGATTGCTGATGGTCAGGCTCTTACCACTTATACCTTCCACAGGTACCGAGCAACAGGTTTATGTCAAGCACTGTGATAGGCACTGAGGATGTAAAGATGAATAAGACACGGTTTGATGGGGGAAACACATAATTAAGAGATACGGGAAAACATGTAAGTGCAGGGACTGCTGAATGCATGAGGGGGGTTTGGGAGGGAGCACATACCTGGGCACCTTGGGCACCACCGCACCAGCCCCAGGGTTCAGGGAGCGTGACCTGGAGTTGTCAAGCTCCAAACCAAGTCTTTGTGGATAAGCAGAAGATAGGAGGCAAGGGCAAGGAGGGAGGGACAGGGCATTCCAGCCGGAAGGGAGAACAGAAGCCAAGCCATGAAATGTATGATAAAATTAAGGGAGTGAGTGCTGGAGTCCAATTACCTGGGTTGCAATTCTATCTCTGTCACTCATGAGCTATGCAAGTTTTGGCAAGTTGTATATCCTCTTTCTAACTCAGTTTCCTTGTGTATAAATGAGAAAAAAGGATAGCATCTATCAGACAGGGTTATTGTGATAAGTACATGATATAAAGCACACGCAAGGTGTCTAGTACATGGTAAACACGTACAAAATAATACCAACGATAATTGTGATGATGGCAACTGCCTGTGGTTCGATGTTACTGGAAGTGCAGTGGAACACGAGGCATGGTGAACAATGAGGCCAGAGATATAAGTGTTGATTTAAAAAAAAAAGTCTTATTATTGATTTTTATTCTATAGGCCAATGGGAATTTTTTAAAGGGTTTTCAGCATGGAATAACATGACCAGATTTGCAATTTAGATAGATTCTTCAGGGTTGCATGTCATGAACTGATCTGAGGAGGATAGGACAGAAAGTGGGAAGTCCTGTTAGTGCTATTATAGTAGTTCAGGTGAGAGATGATAAGCCCTTACCTAACTGGGGGACATCACAGTAGAGATTAAAAGGAAGAGGTGTATTTGAGAACTTTAGGTGGTAAACATGACAGGAGTTGAAGAAAGAGAAGAAAGAGCTAAGAACATTCCCAGGGCCTCCAATCTGGGAGACGGGATGAATAGCGATCCATCCACTGAGGTGGGGAGCATAGAAAAGGAGCTTGTATAGGAACCTAAGATCATTCAGAAGAGCTGGGTGGGAGGAATCTGTGGGTAGCCAGCTCGGATAGGTCCAGGAGACTATTGCTTACATAACAGGGAAGGTTGTGGGAAGGTCCTGGCTAGAATACAGATTAAGACATAGCCAGTGCAATGGTGGTTATAGAACCCGTGAGAGTGGATGAGATTGCCCGGGGAAAGAATGCAGGGTGAAAAAGGTAGAGGACCAGGGAGTAAATCCAGGAAAACACCCTCCTTAAGGAACATAAGAGGAAAAGCAGCCTATAAAGCCAAGAAGGGGTAATCAGAGCAGTTGGTGGAGAAGTAAAGGAAAGCAGTGTGATGGACATCAGGAGAGCAGAGAGTGTGAGGAAGAAGGAAGACATCACATATCTGGAGTGTCACGTGGAAGCCCACTAAAGCAGGACACAGAAGAGCTGACTGATTGGTAAATAGGAGGGCAAGAAAGGGAGGAAGGAATGAGAGACAAGGAAGTGGAGACAGAGAATGTTGACTCTTTTAGATATGTTTTGAGAAAAGAAGAAAGAAAGGTAGCTAGACAGAGTTGAAGGATGCTTCATTTTTTTCTCCCCCTGCTAGTGGGAGAGATTAAAGAAAGTTTGTATCTAATAGGAAAGAATTTACAGAGTAGTTGTGAAGGCAAGAGAAAAAGAAGGTATTTGATAGATCACAGTCCAAAAGAAGATAGCTGGACATGACAAGAGCTCAAGAGGAAAGAGGTTGGTGGAGAATGGAATAGGAACAAAATAAGCAAAGAAAAACACCATCTCTTTCATCTTTCATGAAACTCTAGGCAAGGTGAGTGGATGAAGTTCTTTGTGGGGTTGTAAGGGCAATCTTGAAATTTGCATATAACAGGCTTGGGGTTTTTAAAAGATGAAGAAGTGGAGACCATATGCTCTAAGTGAGGGGTACAGGAGGTTGGTAAACCTTTCTGGAGAGTTGGAAAGAAGTGGAATTTCTCCTAAAAGGATGCTGAGCAAGGGCAAAAGAAAGATAGAGCCTCCGTCCTGAAGCTCAGTTGAGGAAGACCGTGAATGTGGGGCAGCGCCCATCTGCACTATCAGGCAATATTTTTCCTCCCTCACTTAATGGGTTGGGAATAGGGGGAGAAAGGCAGGTTTCAGTATTTACTCCAGGTTGGGGTTTTGCCACTGAGGCACAGAGAAAGTCCGGGGATGCAAGCCCACTGGGGGTCCTGTGAGGTAGTAGTAGCAAGCCACATGCCTGAAAACAGGCTCAAGAACCTAACAGTAGTTCTTCTGTCTCCTTGTTTATCCCAATGAAGTTCAAGGGAAAGAAATTACTTCAGAAGCAGTGCTGTATATCTTATTATTATTTGAGAGATTAGATCCCATTTTCATTTTTGTTCCAATTAACAATCATGAAAAACAATATATTTAACTTAAATGCCTCTTTATCCTTATCCTGGTGTTATGCATCAGTTTCAGCTTTTAAGGAACTCCAGAATCATTGGATGACCTCCCATGGCAATCAGAGGTTTCCCCAGTGACCTGGGGGTTAGCATAGTGTTTATGTGCTTTTAGCAAGCGATGGGGGAACATTTACCCAGACCTGCTTGAGGGGGGCCATCCAGCTCTAGATAGAAATGACAAAAAAAAGATCAGGAAGTCACTTAAACAAGCATTTGGGACATGTGGTAGAAAATGAATCCAGCTATCCCTGTCCCTCTCCAAAATAAGAATACAGCAAGAGAGGTAAAGAGATTACGATTATTATTACTACTTTTTTTCTTTGTTTGTTTGGAGAGAGATAAAGTGTGAGTGGAGTATGGGGGGAGGGGCAGAGGGAGAGAGAGAACCGTGGAGGCCAACGTGGGGCTCCATCTCATGACCTGAGATCATAACATGAGCCAAAACCAAGAGTCTGATGCTCAATTGACTGAGCCACCCATATGTCCCTAGAGATTATTTTAAAAGATAAACAGGCTGGGCTGTGGTCTAATAGAATGAATTGGTTGGATGGGAAAATAAAGAACATAGTGAATGAAGCTGTTGTACTACCTTAATTTAATCAGGACCATCTTTTTTTGTGTTGTTGTTCTTTTTGGTGGTGGCAATGCAAGAGCATTAATTATTTCCTCTCCCCGGGTCTGGACTACTCCATCAGCGGAGTGGATAGAGAAAGAGCCCAGACCATGGTGGGTGTACCACAGCCAGTTCCTGGGGAGGCCAAGTTGCCTGGAACACATGCATTCTGACCATCTGGCAGATATTCGGAAAGACCTTCCATACTCATCAGGTACAAGATAAAAAGTTTCTTGACGTGACCTTCCATTCATTAGCCATGGAGAAATGCCAATAGCCTGAGTATCACCCTAACTTTGGACAGAAGAGCATTGACTTGAAGACCATAGAAATGTATTGCTAAAAGCAGAAATAGTATTTGTAAAGCACATGATGGTTTACCAAGGAATCACTCTTGTTACCATATTTGAGCATCATAAAAAAAACTCTGAATTATTCTCAATAAAAACAATCTGCTACATTTCTTAGCTTGAAAATGTACTTTTTATCATATTAATTAAATGGTATTTCTCGATTTCTTTTCTCGGTATTTCTAAGTCATTTTTATTTCACTCTCCTCCCTCTGAAAGCCTTCATAGATTTCTAGAATTAAAATCTCTCATTCATGCTCAGACAAATCATTGTTCCAACCTTATTGGAACATGGTTGGAACATTGTTTCAACCTCACTTCACCTCCTTGGAAACCTATTTCTCTCTTCTTCCTCCAGTCCCATCCTTACCTTCCTCTTCTCCTGACTTTTCTGCTCTTTGAGAGACTCCATCCTAAACTTTAACCAGCTCTTAAAGGCTTTGCTTAAATACCATCTCCTTAAAAGAACCATTCTTGCTAATACATTCAGATGCTATCTCTTCCTTTTCAAGGTTCCCCATATACTTGATATCTTTGTTTCAACGACTGTGTCATAACCATGTCAAAGACATTTAGTGAAGTAACTTACTAGATTTTAACTTCTTGAAAGGCTGTGCCTTTCTTCTTTTTAATTCAAAACCCAGATCAAACATCATTTCCAGTGTGAATTCTTTTCCACAGGCACTTAATTCCCTCCTCTGCCTTTCGAGTACTTTTCTGTGTGTTCTGCACAGATGCGCTTATCACATTGTATTGAGATGGCTGCTTTTGATTTTTATCTTCCTTTTTAAGTTGGAAGCAACTTGAAGGAGGATAGCATAGCGGTGAAGCTGCCAGACTGTCTGGGTTTAAATTCTAGCTGCACTATTTACTAGCAATGTGACCTTGGGCAAACTACTTAACTGCTCTGTGCTTTTCGCTTTCTTATCTCTGAAACGAAAATAATAATAAATAATAATCACCGCTACCTCAGAGAGTTGCTGCAAGGATTAAATGAGTTTTCACATGTAAAATGATTATCAGACAGAAGCAATTATAATTATTGTACTTTGTTGTCCTTTGTATTTTTACTGACAAGTACAGTGATTAAAGTTAGCAGGCACATTGCAGGTGTTTGTTGAATGAATGAATGAATACATACATACATACATACATACATACATACATAAAAAAATGTGTATGTGATGTTTCTTCCTAATAGATCCAAAGTCAAAGATAGAATGTCCTCTCACCCATAGGTTGCCCACAGCAATTAATAGATGGTTTATAACAGGTGATCGATAAATGTTCATGGAGCATGCTTTATGACTATTAATCCCGTGACTGGCAGATTGAGAACAATAAAAATAAATTATGCAATGAATTAGGCTCTTATCAAATAAATGGTCACACAGGATTTTACATTAAGGTTGTGAGAATACTTCCCTTTTGTTTTAAAGCTCCCAGTTGGGAAAATAACTTAGCCTGCATGGCTGTTTTTTTGTCTTTTTTTTTAAGATTTTATTTATTTATTTGACAGAGATCACAAGTATGCTGAGAGGCAGGCAGAGACAGAGAGGAGGAAGCAGGCTCCCCGCTGAGCAGAGAGCCTGATGTGGGGCTTGATCCCAGGACCCTGAGATCATGACCGGAGCCAAAGGCAGAGGCTTAACCCACTGAGCCACCCAGGCACTCCCTGCATGGCTGTTTTTAGCCAGGCTCTAGCTCTCTTAGTGATGGGGCTGTCTCCAAGGAAGATCTCAGCCCGGATCACAGAGACCCCAGGACCACTCGGGGGAGAATTTTGACACCGAGAGTCTGTGGCCCCCCCAAGGGTATACAGAGCTTTGCAGCAGCTCCACACAAAATCTGGTCGATCTGGACTCGGCACCCCAAAACAGGGCTCCTGGCATGCTGAGGCTTCCGCTAGGAAGTGTGAGCCAACTGGGGATTTTGAAGAAGTAGACTGAAAGAAAAAAGAAAAACCCTTGGGGCCGACGAATCAGGCAGGCACGGGGCTATTTCACAGTCCAGCAAACATGAACTTCCATATTAACTACCGCACCGCAAAAAAGCAGGGCACCTGTTTGCTCAGCTAGAAATGCTCACACTGGCTTCTTCTCCTCCCTGCTGGCCTTTGTCACTCAACCTCCTGACTTCTGTGTGGGAGAGGTTTCTTTCCCCCTCCCTTCGGCTTTTTAAAGGAACATCGGTGGAGCAGCTAATGAGGCAGTGGAAAGCAAGCTGGTCCGTTCTGGGTTGCTAATGACTCCATTCCCGGGAGCCTAATCAAAGATTTGTACATTTAATTGCTGTCAAGTCAGCTCCAACCACCTGCCGTTTCTGCAGCACCTGAGCTCCTAGCTCGGGAGCCCCTGATTCTAAATGAATCCATCATCCTTTGTAAAGGCCAGAAAGCCAGGCTGCTGGGCAACCCTGAATGGGGTATATCCTGGAGGGCAGAAAGCAACAGGCCTCGTAGAGGTGTGCCTCATCTAACGGGGTCGGCCTGGGAGGGACACCTGCGCTCTTCTAGGATCAGACTTCTGTTTCTTGGGGGAAGGGAGGGCGGGTGTGATGAGGACGGGGTGTGGGAACAAAGAGAGGAGGAAGAAGGTGACATCCCATCACATTCTTCCGGAATCTATTGATGTTTTTACCCTGAAGGATGACTTCATTTCCATCCCCAGGGCAGGATTGTGCCACGGATCAATATTTGCTAGGCATCCTTTCTGATTACAATGGTAATTGTTTTTGTGCCTTTCCCCAGTTCAGGATGTAGTTGTCCCCTGGGATTTTTTTTGAAGATTTGGGGAATGAGAAAATGGTTACTCTGGACCTGAGTTCAACCTGATGGGAAAACTGGCTACTTCTTGGGGATATAAGTTAGTTGGGAAAGAAAATGATGTTCAGTTTTTTTTTCTAATGGCAATAAAAGTTCTTTAAACACGGGTTCTACACTCTAACATTACTCTTCTCGCCGGCGACAGGTGTATCAAGTGTACCTGTCCTATCTGGTCTTTTTTTTTTTTTTAAGATTTTATTTATTTATTTGATAGACAGAGATTACAAGTAGTCCGAGAGGCAGGCAGGGAGAGAGGAGGAAGCAGGCTCTCCGCTGAGCAGAGAGCCTGATGTGGGGCTCAATCCCAGGACCCTGAAACCTTGACCTGAGCCGAAGGCTTTAACCCACTGAGCCACCCAGGTGCCCCTCCTCTCTGGTCTTTTGAGATCTATCTCCAGAGTGGAGGTCTGGGAGCTTGAGTCTGCATTACAATCACCTGAAGGACTTCTTAAAACTCAGCTTCAGCGGCCCTCCCTCCCCCACCCTCTCTGATTCAGCCTGATGTGGGTGGGGCCTGCTGATTTGCATGTCTGACAAGTTCCCAGGTGATGCTTATCCCGTTGGACTGAGAGAACTTTGTCAAAGCCTCTTGGAAACACCAATCTCACTGTGTGGGGGTGAATCAGAGTGCCACTTACCAAACCTTTGATCAGCTCTGTCTGCTAGTAACTGAGCTGGCCCTGGGAGAGAGGCACTGGCCAGACAACTCATGTGGAAAAAGAAGAGAATTCTCCTTTTTCAGCTTCCCATCCCAGGCTCCTGTATGATGTGTAAAGGAAGACATAATGGACCAAAACAGTGATTGAAGAGGTCCGGTGCTTTGACCTATTGACAAATACCCCTCCCCCCACTCCCGAAGTCCTTTCCTTGGAATATGGCTACTTTTATTTGGGAATTCATTCTCCCTTCCTGTCCTGTCCAGCCCTGAGTGGTTTCCCAGTGCTAAACCTTGGTGTTATGGGCAACCCTACCTCCCCTTTGGTTTGGCAGAATCTACATCAAGAAGGACATATTGTTAATCAGATTTACAAATTAAACAAAGGTAAATATTATCACACTATGAGCATTTTTTTAATACCCTGCCCCCCCCCCAATAAAAGAAAAAAAAGGGAACTAAGGTTATTTAGGTTGATAATATTTACTCATGGTCCCCCGCTTGCCATTGGCAAATACTTGCCCTAGGCAACTTTGGAACTGGACCATTTTTCATTATTGATCAATAGTGAGGAACTTTAGTTCCTTCTGAAAGAAATTTGCTAAACTTAAACCGATTTTTAAAAATAAGTTAGAGGAGCTGAACACCTCCATCATTTCACCACCACCTCAAGCTGCTTCTCCTTGACCTGAATTTCTAGCTTGTTTTGATGACGTAGCTCATTCTGACATGGTGAAGCTATGGCAGTGACCAGCTGTGTCCCACAGCTTTCTGTTCCTTGGGCTCGTGTATATTGATTTTCCTCCTCCACTCTACACAGTTGTCACCATGTTCCAGACGCATGCACACTTGTTTTGATTTCCTCCTTACTGCTTCATCTATTTATATCAGGGGACCCTGGAAAGTGTGCAAGATAACCTTACTAGAAAGCTAAGTTAATTCTAAAAAGCAAACACCATATGATCTGCCAATCAGATGGGAAAATACTGTTAATTGTTATTCACTTACTACCCTAAATCTTTCCCTAGAGTGCCTGAAATCACAGAACTGAGGTACATTTGCTCCCTATTCACCTTTGGAATTTAGATCAAAATGCATCCATGATGTGGGAAGATAGAACAACAGCAAAAAATAATTGCTCTCAATCTGACAAGACTGAGGGCAAGGGTATGTATGTGCATGTGTATGTATTTTCACGGAAAAATCAAGTTGGCAGCAATCTTGATGGAAAATTCAATGCTCTTGGAGTTGAGAATTCCCTAGGAGCAAAAATTTCCCTGAATAGGGGTCTCCTGGCTTGGCCACTTACTGCTCATCTCGAAAGGCTAAGCTGAAGCCCCCTTTGCTAGGACTATCCTTCCCTAGGCAGAGCCCCTCCCTACCTCAGTGGCTGCTTGGACCTTCCTTCCTCCATGTTGCAGTTATTCTGTGCCCCTGTGTTAGCCCTTGGTACATAGCCGTGGGGCTGTCTGGTGTGTATTTATCTTTCAGTTTCACTGCAAAACTCTAAGGCCACCGTCAGATATAGTCAGGATATAGTCAGAGTGGATGCTTTGCTGCCCCACACAGTGCTTGGGATCCTGTAATTTGATCCATAAATATTTACTATTACACTTGAAGCAGTTTTAGGGGTTCTAAGCACAACTTCTGCTGATCATTTCTACAGAATTTTTGCTATTTATTTTAATACCATAAAGAGGATCGGGGCCGAGTCAAGAGATGTTTTGTGATCTGCCCTTGTAACTCACAGTCCGGGCACAGACATTCTCAAAGGTTAAATTGACCGAGAGACAGGATTAAAAGCGTTAGGTTGAAAAGGCAATTGGTTTGCTTTATTTCACTCACAGTTCATGCACTTGCTTCATTCCCACTGGTCCCATAAAAACCAGAGCAATGGAAAGTAAAACAATCAGGAAGCTTATCCCTCTTGCCACCAGATTTCTCCTTCTTCCTTTTCCATGTAAGCTGGAAAGCTGCCTTCTGCTCTGCTGTGGGACAGACAGACCAACTCTGGTCCAGAAAAGCATGTATTACCACCCTGTACACCTTGCCAGGAACAATGTTCAGAATGTCCCCCTTGTGGCCTGGGACAGAGGTTTTGCTCAGCTCAGCCTAATGCTCACAGTCCCTGCTTCTAGATTAATCTTACCAGAGTATTAAGGTAAGTGGTGACAGAGATGGAGAATGTTCTCTTCTGGAAACTTTGATTTTACGGTGGGTGTGCCTCACTAAAATTTACCCCAATAGCTGTGGTTCCAACAAGCTATGCAAAAAAGTGCAGAGGTCTAGTCGTATTTAAAGTGTGTTATACTGTATGTTAATGAACTTGAATTTAAACAAAAATTTAAAAAAATAAATTAAAAAATAAAAACACTTCTATCTTCATGAAAGAAAAATAAATAAGTGAAAAATAAAATCAAGGCGGCTAATAGAACACTATGTGTTAACTAACTGGAATGACAGTCCACTACCTTGTTGTAATCTCACTAAGTCATATGCTCCAGCCTCTGCTTACTCACACAACAAGGATGAAAACTCTCGTTCTAGAAACTTCTTAGGAGGATTCAATGAGATGCTGTCTGGAGGCACTTGGAAATAAAAATTTGAAAAGAGTAAAAATAAAAAAGTAAACCCATAAATCCATAAACAAACAAATAAATAAACTATATTACTAAAAGAAGCTGGCCATTTAAAGGAGGTTTTAATGAATATTTTCCAAGTCGAGTCTTCACCAATGGAGTATGAATTCCTTGTCTCTATTCTCTGAAAATCCAGATTTCCACCAACTAGTTCGCTGCAAGCACGATGTTGTTCAAGGTTGGTTGTAGGTAGCACGGGGATATATTATCATGAATTATTATTAATATTAATTATTTATATTTATAATTTATAATTAATTATAATAATTAATTATTAATATTAATATTCGGAATCCTCTAAGGCTCTTGCCCTTGGGGATTCAGCTTTTCCTCTGTCCTGCTCCCTGGGGAGTGCCCCTCCCTGCCCTATCTCCCTCTCACCCACTTTGGGCTCTTCTCCCAACTGGACGAACAATGGAAAAAACAAGAGGAACAGAGGAAGAGAAGCCTTTGCTCTGCTCTCCCCTTCATTCTGAAGCTGATGCCAGAAGGTGGTGAGCAACACTGAGACATGGAAAAAAAGAGAGGGGGAAAATCCAACCTCCAGAGGATCCGGTAGCAACAGGGGGCACTGAAACCTCCTCTGAACTCTTTCTTCTTTCTGACACACACCCTGACGGAGGGGGGATTCAGCGTGATCTGTAACAGCGCACACAAGGCATTTGTCACATCCCATCCCTCTTTTCCTCTTGCACTAACCCCATGTTCAACATTTCTGGGTCTCACGTTCCCACGTGGCCACGGCAGAACCTCCGAAGGTCTTTAAGCAGGGGTGCGGTGCGAGGACACCATCCGCTTCGTGTGACTGTTCCCGAGTCACACAGGACTCTGTTTTCCAGTTGGGCAGTGTGCCCGAAAGAGAAGAGAGAGTCTAGTCAGGATATGTAGCTTATCAGCTGCCACTGCAAGAATTTTCCCTGCTACAAACTTCCTAACATTCTGACCCTTCTGGTTTGAAACTTTCCAAGGCTGTTCCTATGCCAGCGAAAAACATTACATGATCTATGTTCCTTGTGCAATGTAGCAGCGGGGTCTATGTTATCAGGAAGATATGTGAAAGGTGTGATTAATTTCCCCTTCTTTTACATGGAGTTGAGAGATTTCAGATATCACAACAGAAGTCTGTGAGACACTGAAATGCTCCTCCAGAAACCCAGCTGCCATGTGCCTCCCCTGGGTCCCTTGGAAGGTGTGGAAGCCAAACACTGCCAGATGCCTGGGCCACATGAAAAATGGCAGATAGCTCATCTCAAAACTCCCAAATATCTGGGTGTTTTCAATTGTGTAGTTAAAATTCCTGAGCACTGCCCTGAGTTACACAATTATACATTGGACGTTTGGTTTCGTGCAGCTGTAGTCTGACTGTTCTGGACAAAATCTTGATATTTACTTTCTCTTGTCCATATTTACCCTAATTTTTATCTTTGCAATGAAAGAAAAGCTTCTATCTGTCTCCAACAGTCTGCCTTCTTACTTTGATGATGGGCTCACTTCGGGATAAAGAGCTTAACTACCATTTAAACCACCACCACCAACCAACCAACCAACCAACCAAGAAAGCAGGAAACCAGAAGCCCCAGGGCCCAGCCCTATAGTCCACTACCTCGTTGTAATCTCGCTAAGTCATATGCTCCAGCCTCTGCTTATTCACACAAGGATGAAAACTCTCGTTCTAGAAACTTCTTAGGAGGATTCAATGAGATGCTGTGTGGAGGCACTTGGAAACTACATGTACACTGCATCTTACTCTTGCCCGTAGATCATTCGGGCTTCTGGCCTTAGCTCTAGAGGCAGTGTACCCTCAGGCACCACGCTTGGCTTTTATTCAAGCCATCCCTTTGCCATCCCCACCTCCACTCTCAATACATTCTAGAAAGCAAAAAGTTTGAGATGCTGTTCCCACAAGGGCCCTCTGTGGTCTTTCAGAACAGCAATCAGCTTTCCCTGCTGGGTGAATGAATATTGCTTACTCCTGACCTCAGTTAGCTCTCATTTTAACCATTCTCAATTATAAAACATCCACCAGACCATATATCAGGGTTAAGAGTAGTATAATCTCACCCAGCTGTTTGTTTGTTTTTTCTTTTTACAGGATATTTTATATTAAAATTGTTTTGGGGTAAGTTTATAAAAGTACTCTTTCTATTGTACAATTCTGAGTTTTGAAAACACATATTCCATGTGACCACCACTATGATCAATATCTAGATCAGTTCCCTCATCTCCCCAAATGCCCCTTTTTGAGGTCAACCTCTTCTTACTCCAGCCCCTGGCAACGATTGATTGGTTTTCTGTCTCTCTTCCAGAATGTCATTCAAATGCAGTCATACAGTATATGGCCTTTTGGGTCTGACTTCTTTCACCTACGATAATGCATTTGAGATTCAACCGGGTTTTTGCACGTATCAATTGTTTGTTCCTTTTCATTGTTTAGTACTAAGTAGTACAATGCACGGACCACGTTCATTTGACAGTTGAGGAACATGGAGATGTTTCCATTTCTTGGTGATTATAAGTAAGGCTCTGGGCACTTGTGTAGGTGTTTTATATGCACATATATTTTCATTAAACATTTGGTTTTAAGAGATGTATGTAAGTTTAGTTCCAGATGAACAATCAGAGATTGCAAGATCTGGGGGCCCCCAGGGAGATGAGAGAGTATATTTCCTTCATGAGTCGGTCAGGCCCAGACCTGTCAGTTAAACAGGGCCTAGCTGTAGCAAGAAGCTGTTATTATTTCCACAGAGGACACTTGTAGAATAGAAATGAAAACTCACATTATTTTTCTGAGCCCCAGGGGAAGAACATAAGTACCTGATGGCAACCATCAATTTAGTGGGTCTAAAGTTGTCTAGGTGATTAAAGTAACATTTCCATGGATTTTGGCAATTCCCAGCACAGGCCACCTGCTGAAGAATACAGAGTCTGTTGGTAGACTGTTGACTAACAGACTCCTCAGGGTCATTCAGGTTGAATAAACTCTCTTTTTGGCTAATTTAGGAGGGAAACCATGGTTCTTAGTTGAAATAGTTATATTGGAATCTCTACTGTGCACAGGATACCAGGTTATCAATTTTTTGATTTACTTATCAATTAATTATCAATAATTAAATTAAATTAAATTAATTATCAAGATTTCAGACTTAGCACCTGCTTTCTTCCCTCTACCCATCAAAAATAGGAGTTGCACCTGGGTGGCTCAGTCATTTAAGTGGCTGCCTTCAGCTCAGGTCATGATCCTGGGGTTCTGGGATTGAGCCCCCCATTGGGCTTCCTGCTCAGTGGGGAGCCTGCTTCTCCCCTGCCTGCTGTTTCCCCTGCTTGTGCTTGCTCTCTGTCTCTGTCTCTCTCTCTCACTCTCTCTGTGTCAAATAAATAAATAAAAACTTAAAAAAAAATGGGAGTTAGGGAGGAGATATAGCCATATCAGTAAGAAAGCTCAGCTAACCCTGGAGTCTCACCAATTCTCCCCCACCATTCCACCTTACCACCCTCGGGCTCCTGTGTCCTCTAACCCCTCACCATTAAATGTTTGTCTCCACCTAGGAGAACTTTACTGTGTGCTTGCCCCTGTCAAGCCCTTGGGTGAGGGTGGGAGCTCACACAGATGATTGCGCTAGAGAACAATCTATTCTCTGTCACCTAGACTTGAGTGTGAGTGGGTTTCAATGTTGGTAATGCTATAGTCCTCTCAGGACAATTTTTTTTTTTTTAAGAGAAGAGCTGACTAAAATAGCTAAAGTAAAATTTAAATAATAAATAATTTTTTATTTAAATAATAATTTTTTTTGCTTAGCTAAAATATGGTATATAACAGTCTTGTGTTGTTCTCTCATGAGAGCTGTAATGGTTCTCCCTTCAAGACATTTGAGGAGTATTTCCGCTTATCCGTATAGGCTGACCCTATCTGCAATGTTATTTCAATGAGGAAGTATGTTGGAGTTCTGAACAACTAACTTCCGAACAGAACTTCAAAAATGGCCTGTAAACAATCTGAAGAGTCAGCTCTGTCACTGGCTGATTTACCGAACTGCTGGTCTGGGGTCGATTAGTATCCCAGTTGGGAGGCATCCCATCATCTGAGCTCGGAGTTTCATCGGTACCGCTGATTAGTGTTGAGACTTTAACAATACTAAGGAGAGTAATAGCAATAAGAAAAATAGGGGCACCTGGATGGCTCAGTCGGTTAAGCGTCTGCCTTCAGCTCAGGTCATGATCCCAGGGTCCTGGGATGGAGCCCCACATTGGGCTCCTTGCTCAGCAAGGAGTCTGTTGCTCCCCCTGCTTGTGCTCTCTCTCTCTCTCTCTCTCTCTCTCTGTCAAATAAATAAATAAAATATTTTAAAAAATCAATGGTAATAATAGTGACAACAGCTAACTATTTATGAGCACAATGGCTATGAGGATAGGAACGAATTTAGCACCATAAGTCGCTCTGAAAGTCTGGAACTTGCAATGGCGAGGGTGTTAGATGGAGCATGAAGACATACATATGTACGTACATTCATACAACTGGGGCGCAGAGCCAGAGTCTGAACAATGCCAGTGTTGTTATAGGGCTTTACTGTAGGGTTTTACAGAGAGAAGGCTTAATTCCATTTTGGGGACGACAGTAAAGGTGAGATTAGAGGCAGGGTAATCCATTATTGGCTACGGCAATTATCCAAGAATGAGTGATAAAAGCCTCGGGATGGACAGAAGACAACAGACCCAAGAGACTGTTTTACAAAGATACACCACCTGGGTTTGTTGGGTAAGCAATTGAATGGGAAGATGAGGGATATGTAGGGCCTGGTTTCTAGCAGCTGGTTGGTGGTTCTGTTGATTAGAATGGGACACATAAAAGAAGTAGCTAGTTTGAAGAGGAAGGAAGACAGATTTGGTTTTAGATCTGCCATGGAAATCACCTGGAAAACAATTCTGGCTTGATATAAGGAAGAGCTTCCTAATTGTTTTAATCTATACAGAAGTAAGCTCCCAATCACTGGGAGTATTCAAGCAGAGTTGCATATAACCACCTGTCAAGGTTCCAAAAGAGGCGTTTCCTGTATCCCATTGGAGGCCAGAGTAAACAGCCTTTAAAATCCTTTCTAACTTTAGGATCCTAGGATGTTCTAAGAGTAGGGGGGGCGGGGAAAGGCTATTTATTCCATACATTGTTGTAGTCTCCTGACAGATTTCAAATACCACTGTGACATTTACTGTGAAATAAAAACAAGCAGGAAAAGGGAGTGGCAAGTTAAGTGCATACTTTTTATGTGCATATTGATAGCTATACATTTACTTCATGTATTTTTTTTATGTGAGGCTGTTCACATCCAGACGTTTGGTTGTTGCGTAACAAATCAACGTTCAGTATTTGGCATACGTCCCAATGTCGGGGGCTCTGACACAGCCCGCTCCCCGTGCGTGTGTGTAAACGCGTGGTTACGTATGTGTAAATAGAAAGAGACCATGATTTGCAACGAAATGATTCCTATTTTCCATTTGGTGCCATATCTATTCTATTACTGTGAAGCAGTCATTTATAAATCTTTCACAAGGTGGCGATTTGGAGGAGAGTTAAATATCAATCTAAGTATAACATCAGTATGTAAACAGATTGATGAATTGCTTGACTGCCAGGATATAAACCATATGGAATGGCGAATAATGCTCAGAGGAGCTGTGGATAATTTTAGCATTTTATGAAAACCGAGGATGAGACGGAGCTACCCCACCAATCCTGTGAACTTCTCAACACTCCTCTGTTTTCACTCAAGGCTTAACGGGACAATTAGCGTCGTGAACCTTAAAAATATCACCTGCTAGATCGTTTCCCTCCTAAGGCAGGATTAATGGCCTCTGTGGGTGTGAATGCCAAAAAAGCCTAACAGAAACAGGCTGGGGAGGATGTCTTCCCCTGAGGGGTAGGCTCTGTTATCTGCTCCCTCAAATGCTCTACGTACAAGATTAAGGTTCTTTTTTTTTTTTTTTAAAGATTTTATTTATCTACTTGACAGACAGAGTTCACAAGTAGGCATAGGCAGAGAAGCAGGCAGAGAGAGAGGAGGAAGCAGGCTCCCCGCTGAGCAGAGAGCCCGATGCGGGACTTGATCCCAGGACCCTGGGATCATGACCTGAGCCGAAGGCAGAGGGTCTAACCCGCTGAGCCACCCAGGTGCCCCAAGATTAAGGTTCTAAAGCAACGAGCAGGTCTTCAAAGGGATCTACAAAGAAAAAAAAAAAAAAAGGCTAAGAATCCTTTACTTTTCAAGTGGTAGGAACAACACTAGAATCCAGGCTTCCTGTCTCTCAGCTCTGACTGAGCTCTTTTTATAAAACGACACTAGCTTCGCAGACTAAAACCAGTGATGGCATCATACGGTTTCTGCTTTGCCGCAATCATGAAAGGTTCTCTCTCTCTCTCCGAAGTTACGTAAGTGAATCCTTCTCTGTGTCTCGTGGCAGATACTGCCCTGCACTCACGCTGAGGGTAGATGGAATTAAGTGGACGGGTCCTGGGGATTCTTTCATGATTCAAGGAATTTCAGGCTAAAATCTATGCAGTCCGAGTCCAGCAGAGAATTAAGCAATTTTCGGCTGACTTAAAGCACAAAAGGCAGCCAATGTGGAAAATTACTTAATCCTTCAATGAATCTGGGTTCTGCAAATCTGACCTGAATTACCACAGAACAGAGAATTTTCTGTGGAGCCCTCAGAGGTGGGCCATGGAGGTTAGTAAAGAAAGCTCTAAGAATGGCGCTCATTTAGCCAAGGAGGCAGAGGGCGGATACGGTAATGGCTGCCGAGTTTACACAACACCGTCATGCAGGGAATTACGGCCTGTAGTGTCTGAGCACAGAGGAGATGGGCCAGGCCTACAGCCCCCAGCCTTCACCTCAGCTTCTGGGACCCTGTGGACATAATGCCAGCATTTGGACAATGAGGTGGCCTTCCTCTTCAGAGGAGCGGAATAGCAAGGGGAAGTCTTCCTGAGAGCCGGAGAAGGGTCCCCTGCGTGCCTGGCTGGGCTCAGGAGGAGCTGGGCTTGGAGCTGACCCTGTCCATCAGACTCCAAACTGGTCTCCCTCAGGAAGGCCTCTGGGAGGAAGACTGGGACGTGACTGGAGGTGGCGCCATCATTTTCCTGCATTTCCTATTTCATGCTGCTGGGGGGTAGACTCTTGATGATTTTTTAAAATAAAACACATGTGAGTGTTCTGATTTCAAAAGCTTTTCTAATTTTCTTTCTTTCTTTCTTTTTTAAGATTTTATTTATTTATTTGACAGACAGAGATCACAAGTAGGCAGAGAGGCAGGCAGAGAGAGGAAGGGAAGCAGGCTCCCTGCTGAGCAGAGAGCCCGATATGGGGCACGATCCCAGGACCCTGGGATCATGACCTTTAACCCACTGAGCCACACAGGCGCCCTTTTAATTTTCTTTATAGGCAATGTCTCTTGCTGTCAGATGTGATAATTTATTGTAACTTCATTAAGTATTGATCACAGACTGGTCTCTTGAAGCTTCCCTACCTGAAGCCTGGAGAGTTGGCGCTCTTCGCCAGCCTCTTGCTGGGACAGGCATAGGGAATAGGAACCCAAAGGAAACACCACTTCTAAGAGTGAGTGTATCCAAAGGGGAGAAAATGTACACACATCACCTTGAGTGGTAGGTAGCTGGCAGGGCTTGGTGCGAGGCCAATCTTGCAAAGTTTTAGGGAAATAAGAGAATATATTAGGTAGAAGGGGATTGAATTGAAAGGACTGACTGCTGTTCTATGAGAGGATGGGTAACGGAGGAAGAAGGGAAGGAGAAAGTATTGTGGCAACAGAAGACAATATCATATCACAAATGCCCACTGCACTTACCTAAGGGAGTTTCTCAGTTTCACTCCCTAGACATCGGAATCCTTTCTTCATTGCAAGTGCCTTGGTCAGAGGCAATCCCAATGATGTCAACTGCTCCTTTAGGCGCATAACCTTCGGCAGAAATAGCATGTATTTGCTAATGCCCGACTCCAGGTGGCAAGTCCACAAAGATAAAGCCCTCCCCTCAAGGCCATGTCCCCACTGATGACCTTTGGGGCACTCCTGCTCAGCTTCCCTGCTTTGAGAACTTCCTGGTGAAGTCCCCCTTATCGCTGGGAAAACTTGACCCCTAACACACAAAGCCAGCCATGGAGCAAGGGGAACGGAACTCTGACTTTAAAGTCAACTTGGCTTTGCTTACCTTTGAAATAGAGCATTTGTATTTTGAAACTGTTTATGAGAAGTTCTCTGAGTACTGACCTGCAAACACAGATACCAAGAAATTCTGGGGCCAGAGTGTCCAAATAAGTGGGATTGGGACAATAGATTTGAATAGTAATAAAATCTGGCGTCAATGGTCTAGGCTTTCGAATTCTCCAGTGGCAATCCTTCCTTGGCTTGGTCTTTGTCCCAGGGAAAAGAGCACAGGATTTTGAAGTAAAGAAAGTATATTTGGGTCTTCCTGTGGCTGTTCAACCACTATGAGAACTTAGGTATACTGCTTTGTTCAGGAAGCTAAGCTTTGTTTTTCTCAGATGTAACAGAGGAAGGCAACATATACTTCACGGGATTTTTGAGAGGATTAAATGAAGTAATAAATGCTTTCCAAGAGCTTCAAGAGCAGCTCCCCCCGCCTCCATTTTATAGATAAATATACTGAGGTCCAGAAAGGTTAAGTAACTTGTACAAGGGAACACAGCTGGTAATATTATAACCTGGAACTTCAGTCAGAGTAGGTGGTCAAAGAAATTTCGGTTAAAATGAGATTAACATCATGTTACTATGATTCTGTCTTTTTCAGAAATTTGCCTTTTGGGCAAAAAGAACCATGGTGCTCTTTAACATTTTCACAAATTACATTAGGCTCAATTTTCTTCCATGAGACATTCTTGGAGATAAAACGGAGAAGGATCCTCAGTTGCCTGTGTTCCCTGATCCTTGTAATATAAAATTATAACAGAATTAATCCAGAACAATAGACATAAATTGAGGAAAGCATCAACAAACACAGTCCTTAGTTTCGTGTTTTGCAAATAGTACATGTTCAATAAATATAAGTTTACTGGTTGTTTAGAAAGATTAATTCTCTGCTATTCCGATAGAGGGAAAACCAGTCCTGGAAAAGAAAGCAGACATTTCATATGGCTTCAAGTATCCTCTGCTGTAGGAAAATAAACACGCAGAGAGTTAGGACCACAGGGCTGGAATCAACGAGACACTCGGGGAACTACAAAATCACATCGGTGATTTTGGCAAATGGAGTTCTAGACACTTGGCACAGCACCAGATGATGTTTGTTCCAACAGGAAGATTAGTATAATGCATCTCTTGAATCAAGTTTTTCCTTTTACAAAGGCACTGCGTCAGATTCAGTTAGAACGAACTAAGGCTAAGTGCGCCGTCCAAATGTAGTTGCTTTGCATTTTCAAAAGCACATTTAGAGCTTTATACAATGCCTTTCTGACCTGGTCCTCAGGACGATGGTGGGGAATGAATAGACGGGTCTTATTATTTGTCACCTTTATGGGGTGGGGCTGGGGAGCTCGCATGTCCCGCATGCATCTAGCAAAGAAACAATAAACAATAGGTATCACTGGGTGCTTTTACTGAGTAGAAGATGCTAGTATAGGATCCATTTCTTTAAGGGGAGTTCGGCACCCCTGTTCAGTGTGTGAGCCTCCCACTCACTAGCTGAGTGACTGTGGGCAAGTTGTCAAGTACCCTGGTCCCGATTTCATCATCTGGAATGTAAGGAGTAATGACAGGGTCATCTCGCAGGGCTGTTGCGAAGATCACCTGAGTTGACACACATGCATAAAACTTTGGGAATAGTGCTAGTGTGCCTGAATGTTCAATAAATACTGGCTAGAATTTGTATTTATCTTGGAGTAACCTCTCAGGTCATTGGTAGAACCAAGATTTGAACCCGGGCTGCCCGGCTCTAGAGCCTGTGACTTTAATCACTATTTATTTTGAATGAGTAACCAAACAAGTGAAGACATAACCTAGAGTCACTCTGCAAGATAGTAGCCAAATCCAGGTCTCCTGTCACTCCCCGCACAGCTGCAGCCCAAGATCAAGGCTGCACCTGGGCTAGGGCACAGATCCCTTTTGGGAGGAAGCTGGGTTTCATGCTCCCTTCTCCTCCTCAGTTCACACCTCCTTCCAGGGTGCAGAGCCTACACTTAGAGGTGTGGCCCTGCTTGGCAGATGTCTATTCTTTTGGGTTTCAGTGGTAGGAGACTGGATTCTTTGGCTTTCTGCAGGAGAAACAGACGGAGTGAGCACAGCTCTATGAAGCAGTGTTTGAGTAACACTCCCTGGTTTACAAAGTACTTTCCTATCCATTTTCTCACCCAGTTACTGGACATAGATTAGAATCTTGGCTTTTGAAGCAACCCAAGCACAGAGGCATTATGTAACTTGTCCA
This sequence comes from Mellivora capensis, assembly GCA_004024625.1. NCBI lineage: Eukaryota > Metazoa > Chordata > Mammalia > Carnivora > Mustelidae > Mellivora > Mellivora capensis. Next base: position 211,551 of record PISX010000910.1, read on the forward strand.
AGTGGCAGGGCTGGCGAACTCCAGGACCCAGACTTTCACCAAGGTCTGCTGACTCCGAATCCTGTGTTCTTTCCTTGACAGAAACCTTGACCTTGTACATGGAGGGAACTTTGCCCATGGCCTTGTCCTTTGTCCTGGGCCTCAGAAAAATTATCTCATGGTATTTCCAGTGTAGATTTTAATCCTCTTGGGGAAGTTTCAGTTTGAACCTTCATGAAGATGGAGGAATGAGACAAGAGGAACTCCCAGGTCACGTTGATGGCCATGAAGTCTGTGATTCTTCTCCAAGATTTTATGAAACAGAGATTATTTACTTGGAATGCTTGGTACAGGAAATATCACAGCATCTGTAAAGAGCTATTTATTTGGGACCATCTAACTAAGTGCTGTGATTGAAAAACATGGGACAGGGAAAGGGAGCTTCAGGAAAATTATCTCATTTACTTCACACACGCTCTCATCTTATTCTGATGTTTTATTTCAAAACTTTTGTTCACAGCACCCTCCCACGTAAAACAGTGCTCTCTGGACCCTCCCCACTTCATCTTGCTTCTTTCCCTCACGCACATAGAGATGGCTTCTCATTTTGAACCCAACTGCTCGTTTGATTCTGTAGCCAAACGCCCTTCTGAGCGCGTGGCGTAATTACTCCGGTGGCAATGGGCTCAAATGAGAGGCCATTATGGAGCCCACGGCCTGAGCAGAGAGACCGGAGCTAAGAGTTCCTTTTAAAACTAGTACTGGCATTATAAATTGCTTTTTCCATAAGGGTTTTGTCCCTATCTTTTAAAAAGCTGTGCCACGCTGAGAGAATTTCTCTCTGTTTTTAATTGTAGGTAATTTTGCGTGAGAAAAACCTTCCAGTGAAAACGGTCTAATGAAATGTGTTTAGTTTGGCTTTGGCGAGGCCCCGTGTCATCCCGAAGGAGCGCATAAAACGCACACACGAACGATATTTGCTATTACCTCAAAGTGCGACCGATAATTTGCGTCGAAAGCAATGGAGGGAGCTGAGGAGCGGGGATGGGTTGGTGGGGGAGCCTCACGGAGGGAGGAGGAGGGAGGAAGGAGGGGTGGTGTGCGGCCGCCCAGCGGGGAGCCACGTGAGCCTCTGGACCCCAGACCCCGGCCTCCCTCCCTGATGCGGAATCCACCCTCCTCCACGCCTCCGAAGGTGGCCGGAGGTGGAGCGGGAGGAAAGTGAAGAAGACCCCGGTGCTGCCAACGTCACTGCCAGGAGCAGACGCCGCCCTTGAGCTTATGGGCTTTATGCAGAGAACGGCATCATCGGGACCTGGTTTATGCTTTTTTAAGGCACGATTCTAACAAGCTTGATTTTCAAAACCCACAGGTCCCTAGACTCAAATAATTAACATGGAGAGAAAGCAAGGGAATATCCTTGGTTCTTCTGACGCCTGTATCTTATTCTTACAAACACCAGGATCAACCAATGTTACACCGGTTCTGGACTCCTCTTCAGGAGGATAAAACCAACCCCGGGGAGGTCAGTCGGCCTGTGCATGATAAAGGCTGTCTTCTCATTTGGCGAGGATTCTGTGACCCCCAAAGCTCAAGTTTCTTCCTTTCCAAAGACAGGCACGCTGAGAAGTGAGCCCTGATGGCAGGACAATGGCAGGAGACAAGATGGAATCAGTGTTTAAAGTTTGCCACACCCTGGGAAGATTGGGGATGGAGGAAGACAGCCTCACCAGTTCCCAAATGCATGTGTTTTGGGGGGTAGTCATCACGACCTTGCTTCCTCAAGCTGTCCAATTGCATACAAGCTTCTCTGTTGGCAGGGGGGAGCCTCCTGAGGGGGAGACGGGGTGTTTGATCTGGGGCTCTAAGAGGAGCTTTGCCTTTTGCTAGCTGTGGGAACGTAGGGATGTGACATCACCTCCTGTGCCTCTGTTTCCTCATCTGAAAAATTAACATAATTATTCCACCTACCTCATGGAGCTGGTTTTGGAGGATTAAATGAGGCAACTCGTACAAAGGGTTAAAGCGGTACCCGAGGCTCGGTAGCACAGCCTATCAGACATGGACATCTTACAAACATAAACGCTCAAATTCTCCAAGGACTAAGTCCAAGTCATTGTTTAAATGGCTTATCTGTTCATTCATTCATTCAACACGCATTTGCTAAGTACGTATTATGAGCCAGCAGCGGGTAGGCACTAGGTAAACAGATGTAAATAAACTACCACTCTCCCCAGCTAGGAACCAACACGTGTAAACAGAAAACTGTCCCAACGAGGGGGGATGCTGGGAAAGCATTTCCGTGGGAACACAGATATGGGAATGTACATCCTACTTCCCCCTGGAGAGGTCAGAACGGCTGCCCAGAAGGAAGGGTCCGCTGAAGGTGAGGAGGAAAAGGGCCTTCCGGTGGAGGGCGCAGCATGAACAAGCAAAGACCGAAACAAGGAAGAGCGGGTGATGTCGCCTGTTAGGTGTAGGGTGTGCGGGAGGGGAGCAGAAGGGGATGACGCTGAGGGGGCAATACATGTGTATATTTGTTCTAATTACATAGTATTGAGAAACTTGATTCACTCAGGGAACTGGTTACAAAAGGTACCTTTTTTTTTTTTTTAAAGAACTCAATTTGCAATCTTGGGGCACTGCACTGATTTGGAAGCTTAAGAGAGAGGTAAGAGATGTTTAGTTCAAGTTTAAATTGTTATCTACCAACATCTTACAGTTCTTATCACAAAACTCAGAAAGCACCACGCCCCTAAGGTCAGTGCTAAAATGACGGATAACACATTATCAAGATGTGACCTGGTCCATGACCACTTGGGATGGGATGAGGATGAGCCCCGGAGACTCACCTGGCCCGTGAGTGAGCACTCCAGGGAGCCAGAAAATGCCTTGTGTTGAGCAGCTGACACGAAGTAGGTAGGTAGGGTCTCAACAAATATTGTTTGAATAATAATACAAATAGGTTTGAAAAAATCATTCTTGCTATTATTATTACTGTAAACTTGAATAAAAAAAATTCAGCAAGGATTCGCTTATAAAAGTACATGAGAGCCTCAACTGCCGACGCCGAGTTTTATTTATTTGCCTAGGCCCAGCGCCTGGCCCAGCTTCTTCGTTGACATTTGTTGAGGGTTGACTAAACATCTGGATCTGGACATTTTCAGAGCGTGTGGTAACCAAAACTCTCCACACTGGGAAGTGTGTATGGAGTGGGAAGACAAGGCCTCAGATGGCACCTACAGGATGTCTGCATATACAAGAGCCATGCAGGCAGGGAAGCAGGGGAAGGAGACAGAGAAAGTGCCAAGATGGCGCTGAATTTCACGGTGGGCCCCAGAGATTTGAGTATGCAAGGCCGGTTTATACCGTGAGAATTCCTTTACCACATTCTATACCTACTTGACAGAGCTCCCACTTTTCACTTACCTTAACAGTCCATAAAAAGGAACAAGCCAACAGTGTTCATGAGATTGGGGATGGCCCTTCTCAGGTCTGAGGATTCAAGTCTCTCCCAGTGTCATAAAACCACATAGGGAGGATAGGTAGGCCAGGGTGCCTGTAGGGTGCTCTTCTAGTCCTCTTCCTCCTTTAGGCTTTAACCTAAAACTCCAAGCTGCCTCCACATAGTGCAGCAAGACTTACTCCCTTTACTGTATCAATAATGTAATGGTGATTCATCCCACATTTTGGGAGGACCTCTCTTGCTTGGAAGGAGTTGGTTGGACTCTGGAGGATTAGTGGTTTGAGAACCAAGTTGGTTCAAATTGAAGGCACTGGGCTCTCTTACGAGGCTGAATCATACCACCCAATGGAAACTTTCCCCATCCTGGGAGTCATTAATGTGTCATAACCCATAATTTAAAAATTATTGGGTGTTTAGGACTTCCTTTCTCACTTGGCCTACAGATCCTTATCCTCACACACAAACCGAACCTTCAGAATATCAGTGAAGGAGGAGATCCTCCCATCACCTCCCATCAGAGCAATAACCTGAGGACAGACACGGTGTAGAACCATCTACTCTGGGCATCTAAGGAGGGCACTGATTTTTGTCCTCCTAAGTCCTCACGTGTGACCGCTGCTTATTGTTTTCAAAATCTCAGCACTTTTTCCTGCTGGTAGGCCCGGGGTGACTAGTCAAAATGAAGTCCTCCTCCCAGCTTGGCAATTTGGTTCGCCAAAGACCAATCCACAAAGGACACCTGCACAGGAAGTGACAGAGGCTGTGTCCCTGTGGACGGACGTCAACCTCGTCGGTGTTTTACAAGCAGAGCTGAGTTTCTAGGTGCCCTCCACATGTGAGCGGTTTTCCGTTTCTGTGTTTGCTGTCAGGGATCATGAAAAGGCGGGAGAGGGAGAGGGGATCCGGTGTTTGCAACAGCACTCAGTTTCATGTCTGCAGGATGAGTGGTGATGCCAGGATGGAGGAACCAGTGGGGACAAGGGCAAGGATGACAGAAGCAGATGATTTTAAAGGCATCACCCCACACGTCCCTCTCCTGCTATCCCTTTGTGCATCCTGCTCACAAATCTTGAAGTTGACGTCGATTTTTAATTTTATCTGCAGAAAGAAGGGAAAATGGAGCTCAGTAGACATTTAAAGGCAGTCAGCTGTGTTTCTTATTTACTTTTAGATAAGCAACATACCCACATAATTTACTCTTGATAAAGACTACTAGAACTGCTTGTTTGCCAAATACATGTGACTTTTAAACCGTGAACAGTTTGAGAGGTTACCAGAGCAAAACTCTTAATTCCTGCTTGCCAGTCACCATCTGACACACACACACACACACACGCGCACTCACACACACACACGCAGACATACATACACGCATACACGCACACACACATACACATACACAGAGTATTCTTTGAGCCCATATTTATAGCTGTCACCAACAACCCGTGCCTGCATCCGTTCCTGTTTAAGCATCTGCATGCCCATATGTTGTGACATCCGTCAAACTTTGTTCCCTGCCAGCTCTACTACGTTCCCCCCATGCCCAGGGGCTCCCCTGATTTGCTCCTCAGCCCACCGAAACCCATCACCCTCCAGAGGGTTCTACACGAGGAGAAGAGTCTCGAGGATGTGCACGGGAAGAAGAACGTGCTGGCCAGGCCCACGGGACAAGGACATCTGTCTGACTGCTCCATTCATTTCTGCCCACGGCCTCACGGAGGCCTCAACTGGATCAGGCAATTAGTATGGTCAGGATCAAATGCTGCCCAATTTAATTCAATTACTCTTCGCCGCAACAGAAAATGTGGTTATTATAGTGATGGGACCTGTGTGAGGAATGCAGGCTCCTGGCCAGCGCCAGCCTGGGTGCTGCCGAGCGGTGAGGAGCTATGAGGGCACAGATGAGGATGATCGGAGGGGATGGGGCAGAACCGTGCCCTGCCCCAGAACATCAGATGGGGGGCTGAGGTCTGGCCACAATCACCCAGCAGCCCCTGTCCGACGGAACCCCAAGAATAATGGGGCATCTCTCTTCCCCTGGCTTGGAATCAAGACATGGAAGAGCCAGGTTTAACTGTTCCTGAGAACTATGAATTATTTACGGGATCCGGAGGAGAAAGGAATGAAGTCTGGGTGACAACAGCCAGAAGAGAGGGAGCTGTTTTCCAAAATTACCATTTTAAGGGAAATTTCTTATTTATCCTTCTTAAGTCTCTATGACAAATTTGACAATAAAGAACACAATGTAGACATTAAATCTTTTTTCAAAAAAGTTTACCTTCCTTAATGGCTGTTCATTTCACCACATTTAATAACGGGTGCTTTAATTCCGCATTTATTCTTCTTTCGCTGTTGCCCAGTCACTGTGCAATGCTGTTAAGGGGGGCCTGTTTCTTTTAACCTCCCAAGAACCCTGGGAGCTAGAGACCTTCATTACTCCCATTTTATAGGTGAGAAAAATGAGGTTTCGAGGGGCTGAGTAACTGCCCAAGTCACATAGCTGCAAGTGACAATAGACCTCAGTGGGATCTGTTGACCTCAAAGCCCTTGTCCTTGACCATCATGCTGAACTTCCCCTTGGCCTTATTTCCCTAAATCTTTGTTGCCTCTCTATGCAATCTTCATGTCACCGAAGAGAGAGGTATTCCTAAACACTCAGAAGCACATTGGACACATAAGAACCCGTGTCCACGTGGAATCCTCTCGTCCTTTCTTAATCAGCACGATGGTTAAACACACTGAGCTCTGGGTTCAGATCCCAGCCCTGCCACTTCCTGGCTGTGTGACTGGGAAATCTCTGTGTATCAGTTTCCTCGTATGTGAACGAGGGACATAGTTCCTCATAGACTTGTGGGAAGAGCTTTCAGAGTCAACACACTTAAGATGGTACCTGGGAAAAGTATGCACAAATTGCCAGCTATTATTATGCCTGGCCTTCTGGAAGCCAATAATGCAAAGATTGGAGGCAAAGTTATTGTCTCCCGTATGCACATATGAATGCTTTCAGAGGTAGACTGCACACATGGGTGGTGTACATAAGACTCTGGCTTTCATTGGGCACCGTGGCCACGAAGAGCCATCTTGGCTGACAGCCCAGAATTGGTGGGGGTGGGGAGACTGTAGGAGACCAGAGTGACTCCTGAGTAAGTTCCTTTTAGGGTCGAGTAAGGTATTCCTTTAACTTGCTCCCTTGTCTTAGGCTCTGCCTCTTTTTACGGAGGAGCACAGCGAATGGAAGAGGCTCGGGGACTCACACAGGGAAGGAGCAATGGTCCCCCTGCCCCCAGAATACACTGAGTCATGGACACTGCTTATGCCCCTTCACGTTCCCTCTGGCCCACTGCCCCTCACTTCGGAGGACCGGGAGTGCACAGTACTGGGTGTCCACTGTGGTAAATGGCCCTCACACAAAATCTCTGGGTTTGCCAATGTGCTTCCTTTAAACGAAGTACTGTCTAGGAGCTTTGCAGGGAGTTTTGAAAATTCTAGAAACTCACAGGAATTTCCCCAGGGCCTTACCACACTTGCTTGGGTCAGCACGGCGACACCCCTGTGAAGCCTGTGTGGGGGCGGCTCCAGCCTCCAGAAATGGAATGTGATGCTTTGAGTCATACTTACATTATCCACGATCATTCTTAACCACTTGAGTTTCTTCTAGGGCCGGAGTCCCTTTTGCAGGCACCGTCAACCTAACCCAATACGCATCTCAGCGTACACGGAGTTGTGTGAGCTCTGGTCTGGAGTCAGGCTTTCCAGCGATGGTTTCCTCTTTCCCCCGGAGCCCACCATGGCTCCACACTGCTCTGACATCTGGTACAAAGCATCACGACATCCGGTGCCTGTTGTGCTCACTTGTGAGGTCTCCACCCCGTGCTCTCTGCTTTCAGAACCCCCGAAGGGGATGCAGGGCACGCTAACAGAAGCCAGATCTTTTTGGTTAGTTTTGATGGAGCTTTATGGAGTTATAACTCTGAGTGTGGTGCTTTCATTAAGGGGAAAATGGCTTACTGTCCTAACTAGACATGGCGTCTTCTATGGAATTGTAGCTAGAATGAACAGAGTAAACGTGAACGGGAAAGCAGGCACCGGGCTCTTCTTCCTTATTTTATGTCTCTGAGTCAGTGCTGTTGTCCCTCAGCCTCAGTTTCCCCATTATTATGGGAACTGACGTCAATCTACCCACCCCGTCTCTAGCAAATGAGTTAGATTAGTCTTCAACGCCCTGAGCCCTCCGATGGCCAGCACTGTAAATTTAAGTTATAATTGCTGCTATTACTCAGACCAGGAGAAGAAACATTTCCAGTTCTGGGAAGAGCAGGGCTCAAAGCTGTCGCTGAATATGAGACGAGGGAGGACGACAAACCACAGACGTGCCCGGCTCTTGGGTGCTCTAGAGGGAACCTGGGCAGAAAATGGCAGCCCCAGTCAGGTAACTGTTGCAGTATGACACGAGGACGTAGTACCTGGATTTCCACAGCAGCTGAGCTCCTGAAGGATAATACCTTAAGCAACACAGAGCATGAAACAAACAGATTCCCTTAGCATCTGGGGAGCCAATTGCACCCAGGCTTGCCCAAACTGGCCTTTCTCAGTGCAGGGTGTGGGAGAACACAAGGCTTTGTGGGTCTCTGGGGGCCTGCCAGGCCTGGAGCCCTTGCTCAGCGGCGGGAGGCGCGCCAGTTCTCAGGTCTGCTAATGAGTGGTGTGGTGTCTGGCAAGGGCCTGGCCTGTGAGTGAGTGTGACTAATCACGAATCTTTTCAATAACGCTGACGGTTCATTCTCTGCTCTCTCCTTCGCCGGCTCTCTGGGCTGGAGCTGGCTGAAATAGGAGCAAATTAGCCTCATTCTGGAAAAGGCAGGGCCAGATAAAGGACCCCCTAAAAGGTTTCCAGTGCTCTGTGCCTGGATGTTTTGCAGCCAGGGTAATTATCTGACTTGGGTGGCTTGACAGGATATTTTTGTTGTTGCTGTTCCCTGTCCTCAATAGCAGGCAGTGTCTAAAGACAGTGCCTTGTGTCTGTTCTGTGAGCTAGTTAACAAATACAGGTTTGACACCAGCGAAGACAGTGCCATTATTATCCTGCATAGGCTCTGGCCCCAACGGACGACCCTCCCATTTCCTGTCCAAAGGGTACATTTTATCGAATTATGTTTCTGTCCCCACATGGAAATGCGGTAGACCTTAAAAGTCCGGGGCTCCTTAATTGGGGGTGGGAGCCGAAGGGGAGGCGAAGCTTTCCTCAGGTTCCTCTGTCTCCCTGCCACTCACTTTGCTGCTTGAGAAGTTCACTGTGCTTCTAACACCAGAACCGAACTGCGTGTCCTGTCATGGGGAAGGTGTGTAAGTGTGTGTGTGTGTGTGGGTGGGTGGGTCTGTGCATGTGTGTGTGACTCAGGAACGTGACAAGTGCTCTCTGTTGATTAGTGCACTGGAAGAATGTCAGGCTGGAAAGCAGGCTTGGCTGATGTTGGACCGAAACATTTAGAAAGGAACAGTCATTGTCCAATGGATGTGGTCTTGTCATGAACTAGACCTCTGAGAGTGACTCAAACATAATTTCTTAATAACAGAGCCAAAGCATTTACATTTTGAGAGACGTGAGCTAGTGAGAGGGGAGGAGATGTGCACCAGGACCTGAAAGACTAAGGCGGTGTGTAACATCCCTTATTCCCTAAAATAAACATATTGTCTGGCACTTTTCACCCTTTAGTATGTAGGCCTGTTTCTTCTCTCTTTCTCAGCCTGGTGGGACTACTACTAACTTTTAAGGAGATCCAAAATGCTAACTAGAGAGATTCAAGCTGTATTTTCCAAATTAAAAATCGAGACATGTGTTCCAACATGTGTCAGAATATTTTCAGGAATGTTAAGTGAAAGTATTTAAAATTAGAGCTTTCTTTGAACATTCTGACCAGAACTCTCTTTCCATTTTGGAGTGCCTTGTATGCATAAGGTGCCATGGATTGTGGTGGGGGTTGGACATGGTGACTGCAGGTCAGATCTGCCTTGAACAGTGCTGTATATGATACACGCAGTGTCGCAAAAGCCAGGACATTTCTCATAAACATCCAAATTTCCAACTTCTCTTTAAAAATCCTAAAATCTGGCAACATTGACTTCATAGACCAGCATGGAACTGAACGTCTGCTGCCTTTTCACAGAAGACTTTGTCACACTCCTCAGTGCCCTTCATTGCTTCACATTTAACTTCCTTTTCCGACTTACGCAACCTACCTGCCTCCCCAGGCGTTTGGATTTGCTTGCTGATTCAGTCCCACAACACAGGGGTGGTCAAGTCTCCTGTCTGCTCACCATCAGAGAAGGGACAGAACTTCTTAACTTCTGACAAGTTGTGTCCTGCCTCAGAGGGCTGGTCTTCAGCAAGAAGTTGGTCAAAATGTGACATTCTTTACCTGAGGTGTTGGGAACCCCAATGTCTATGATATGTTCCAGCTTTGCCTCTTTGATCAGAGAAGATCCCTAAAGAGGGAATAGTCAACAGATGATCTGGGTCATTTTTTGATGATGTGAAATACGAGACACAATCATCTTATATGTATTGCTTATTCTGTGGTTCATCTCATTTGGAGCCGGTTATGTAACAACGATAATCATTTTTACAATAGATGGCTGGGTCTGGGAGTAGGACTTGGGGGATAGGAAAATTCTTTGGCTTCCAGGTAATATATGGATTAGTTATGGGACTTCTTACAGTGTTTTGAGCTGGTTCCAGAGGGGATGGATAGTGATGAATATGAACAAGTTTAGAATTCAGAGTGGTTCATTCCATAGTGTGTCTGGGAGTTTATCTGTGAATGTGTGTGTGATCACCTTCGATAATTCTTAAATCTTTTGTTTGCTTGAGAACAATATTATGAACTGTCTCTATCATTTTATGAAAAAACATCACAGATAGAACATATTTTTAATAAAATTCTACTGGGAGATGACAAATGGATCAACATGTATCTCGGAAGATAAATTAGTGTTTGGGAAAATCATGGTGTCATTTATGACGCTTGTCAACTAGTAGTGGGCCAGTGAGGGGGGAGATAATCGTTCATTCATTCCCTCATCAGCAGATATTAGTAAAGACCGACTGTGGATTGAACCACATAAAAGTGCCAACATTTGAGCTTTTAATCTATGAAAACAGAAATCTCATGGGTTTCAACAAGCGGGGCGACATGCCAGGTGCTACGTTAGGTGCTGTGGGTATGAGGATAAGAAACAGGAAGAATGGACATGCGGCCAGTAGTGCAATAAAGGATTCTAAGTGCAGTGATAGGGAAGTGTAGAAAGGCTTGTGAGGACCTAGGGAAGGCGAAAGTCATAGCAGGGAGGTCTTTTGTGGTGAACGTGGTAATCTCAGTAGATGACGCAATCTTCTTTTTAAAATTATTATTAGTAGTAGCTAATATAAACTGAGAGTTACTATTAGAGTTCCCTGTGAAGGATTTTACATTTATCTCCTGTTATCCTCACAGAAGCCCATGAAGTAGGTATCATTACAAGTCCCATATTTCAGAAGAGGAACCTGAAGAACAGAGAGGTTCAGGACTATATCCAAATGGCACAGCTGGCACGTGTTGGAGCTGGGATCCACACCATGACCGTGTAAACACAACATCGCTCTGGTTGTGAGTAAATGGCGGTAACAAGAGAGAAGACTTCTGACTATTCATGTTGAATCCTTCTAGAGATCCATAACCCACCTGGGTTCAATCCCCAAGAGGCATTTTCAGGTGCCAGTGCAGGCCACTCGACGTTGAAGTGAAGAGGAGCTTCCTCCCACTCACATTCACGCACACATGCCCACGTGTGCTCACGGGCATACTCTGGAGTAGACTTAACCGCATTCTGAGTCCTAAACTTGTTACGTACTCAAGAACACAACACAAAGGCAGTAAAATGTGGTGGTTTCTCAAGGGAGTTTCCTATTAATGAAATGGAACGAGAATGTTGCCATGATGTAAATTCCAGGGGTATTACATGAGGGAGCAGCTACATTTGTACAATGATTGATTCTCCTTGGAGGGATTTGCAATGGTCATTATTCATTGGCATAGCCTTGGGGAACATTGGGGGAATAAAAAACAAAAACAAAACTGTAAGTTAGAGCCCTTGGGTACCATGTTATCATGAGCAAATGAGATTGGTTTCCTGGGTGTCCTCAGGGCTCTTTATGCAACAAGCCCCTGGCTCTGTCCTTTCCAGAAAGAGTCCAGAAGCCGCTCTTGCAATGTGACCTCCCTCCTGATCTCAGAAAGGCACTGACAGCCAGGATTTGGAGAGTGAGTCTCACAGTCCTGGGACAGAAAAGAGGCATCCATGTGGAAGGGAAAACTGTCAAGGAGGAGAGCACACCATCAGGGGACTGTGTTTATGGCCTCCTTCTCCTTCTGCTTCCCGCACTCCCAAACTCAGCCCTTGGCTGCAGTAGCCTTTGTAGGAAGAAAACCCAGACTGAAGCTCTAGCAGATTGATAGGAGACTCAGAAGAGATCTCTTTCCACCATGTGAGGCTAGAAGGCTTCAATCAGAAGACTGTCCTCACCCAACCATACTGGCAAGCTGATCTTAGACTTCCAGGCTCTGGAGCTCCAAAACTGTGAGAGAGAAATTTCGGCTGTTTATAAGAAAAATAAATTATAGGGAAAATGTCAAAGAGAAAATGTGAAGAACCAAAAACTGGGGAAGGAGTCCTGAAAAGAAGCTTCTCATTGGTTACTTTTAATGAAAGGAAAAGAACAGCCCTGAGTGGGGAGGGCTCATTTGGGGCTGATACACCACAACCTGCCACATCCATTACACCAGCACTAACTGTGATAACAGGCAAGTCCCCAGATCACCCTGGTTTAGCACAAAGTTTGCTTTTTGCTTGAACATCCGTCTAAGGTGAGTCCTTTTCAAACAGCCTTCCCCATAGTGGTTCAGGGACCCTGGCTCTTTCTATGGCGGTGTCATCCCCCAGGGTCTCAGATCCTGCAGCTCCAATCAGAGGACGGAAGGCGACAGAGAGCTTGCAAGAGCACCACAGGTTTTCGTGGGCCCCAATATCACCCGTCACTCCTGCCTCATTTCCCCATCCAGATCTGAGCCCATGTGGACCTGCACAGAAACCAGGGCAGTTGCTTCCTGGCTACGATTCTGCACTTTGGAAGGGAAGCCTGACTGATTGGTAGGTAGCTGTTGTCACAGACACACCTGCACACATATCATAATATAATGAATGAGCTTCAAAATATCGTCTCATAGTGTCCCACTCTCTAATCACAAGGAGCTACTAAACTTGGTGCAATTTACACCAAGAATCTACTTTATCCCGAGGGTCGAATGACTGAGAAGATAACCTGTGAGATAAATTATATTTATTACAAATACCACTCTTTTTCTGCTGCTCTAATTTTGAAACATTTTCGGTGAGGTTCCAGGTCCCTGGAAATATTACTGTGTTAACCTCTTTCAGGATGAGTATTTTTCTTACGGTAAATCGAAGTTTGTAGGATACTTTATGTATATTGTAGAAACATTACAAAGATAGCTAGACCCGTGTCTGTGTCTATATGGTGTTTGTATTTTTAAGACACTTGAAGTTAAAAGGGATTTGCATTTAATGAATCTTTAAATTATTTCCTTTGTCACTTAGGATGTCCTTGTGATAACTTGCCCAGTAGTTCTTATTAGCAGGAGGAGAAGTCCTCAAACATAGCAAAGAGGGAGCAATCTTCTGTCTGCCTGGCGTGTCTTCATATATGGTCATGAGGGGTCCTCTCTAAGAAGATAGCAGGAGCAGGGGATTACCAATTCTTTACAGTTCCAAAGGGTAAGCAGCCTTTCCCCATCTTATCCTTTCTGAGCATTTCAGTTCTGAACACAAAAACAGCTGAAACTCTGAGTATGTATGGGAGGAAAATGATACTTTATAGTCTAGTCTAAGATACTTATTTGAAACTGGATTAAAATACATCTATATCATATCATATCTACATGTTTCTATGTATCAGTGTTTCTATATCTACCCTGTATATGTTCTGTTATTATGCCCACCAAGTATGTCTTATCTTTATGATGTACTTCTTCATGTCAGAGATTTTTTCTTTTATTATTTTTATAACCCTATCTCTACCACCAAAGTATGTGTGATCAGGCAAGCACTTGTACAAACACACACACACACACACACACACACACACGACCCAGCTTGAAAAAGCAGTCCACAACCTTAAGTTGCTTTTGATGTTTTCCTATTGAAGAGACAAGATAGAGTGGCAAAGTGACCACAAGTCAAAACAATGTATCAGAATCAAGTAATACAGTGAGTAAGTGATATGAGAGCAGGAACATTTTAGGCAGTCAGTTAGAGTAAGGTGGGGGAGGGTAGAGGGTATGCTCCAAGCTCCAAGTTAAGTTATCCTACATTAAAGGACTATTCTGGAAGCCACACTCAGTACTTCAATTTACACTCGACTTGTCAGAACCTAGTTATGGGTCCATACCTACTTGCAAGGGAATCTGGGAAGCATAAATTTTGGTTGGATGTTTTGTGACTGGGACAAAATTGAAGTATTTTTAGTGGGGAAGAAGGCGAGAATGGGCTTTAGATAGGCAGTTCACAGTCTCTAGCAGAACAAAGTTGTGTTTGGGGGCCATCACTGGGAATGGAGACCTAGAGCAAAATGAAATCAGTTATAGGAAAAAATGCTAAACTATGTTTTCCCCAATCTGAGTTGTATTACGGAAATTTCAACTCTGCTATGAGTTTTTGCTACAACTAAGATCCACACTCTTATGCTGACAGCGATTAGTTGGAAAATATCACATCAGCAAGCAGAGGGAAAAAGCATAGTGTCAAGCAAAGGTAAAACCCAAGGACGATCTTCTTTTCACTGAAACACAAAAGAGCTTTGCCAGAGCCTAAATGATAATGACGGAAATGTGTACAACAGCAACCAGGCCCCACAAGCACCACCAGACATCGCAATGCTCAGAAGGGCATTTGGAAATTACACACACGGGGTAGGAATCGCCAGCGTGAGGGGGTAAAGAATACACCCTTCTTGACCCCTCTCTACCAGAAGAGGTCTCTCCGCATAGCTGGGGAAGAGGATGAATGGGTCAAGTTCAGCTCAGTCATGGCACAGTGTAAACGAAGGAAGCTCTTCAAACTGTCCAGGGAATGTTTTCAAAGTGCTTAAATGAGACCAATGCCCTAGAACAGCCGGACATGAGAAAGATTTGGTATCTCTCCTCTCCGCCATGTCTTTCTCCTTTTGCCCAGCCATGGGGAGTGAGTGAGTTCACAGCCGGAGCAGAATTAGGTCAGACCAGAGCTGAATATCAAGCTGACAGAAGGGAGTTTGGTGCCAACATCAATTAAATGAGAAGTGAAAAGAAAGTCTCACTCCGAATCCAAATATGGGAATTTAGAAGGGAAAAGGCTAATATTAGGCTACTTAAGAATGACTATGAAAAGACACATTTATTATCAGACAATCAAAGAGTTTCCACCCATGCCAATACTTTATTGTAAAGAAGCCACATTTTTACGTTAATAAATGTTTTAAAATACTCAAACTTAAGCTGTCAGGATAAAAACTGTTCACTTGTATTTTGGAAAAATCTTGAAAAACTGTACACATTACAGCTCTTCAAATATATATCATGGCATATATTCCGACTGAAGGACTATTTCTTTTTTTTTTTATTTCATTTCTTTTCAGTGTAACAGAATTCATAGTTTTACAACACACCCAGTACTCCATGCAATGTGTGCCCTCCATAATACCCACCACCTGGCTCCCCCAACCTCTCACCCCCTTCCCTTCAAAACCCTCAGGTTGTTTTTCAGAGTCCATAGTCTCTCATGGTTCATCTCCCCCCCATTTCCCTCAACTCCCTTCTCCTCTCCATCTCCCCATGTCCTCCATGTTATTTGTTATGCTCCGCAAATAAGTGAAACCATATGATAATTGACTCTCTCTGCTTGACTTATTTCACTCAGCATAATCTCTTCCAGTCCCGTCCATGTTGCTACAAAAGTTGGGTATTCATCCTTTCTGATGGAGGCATAATACTCCATA